>JASDQU010242291.1:128675-152517 GCA_032191745.1 Picea mariana
AAAAAAAAAAAAAAGAATTTTTTTTTTCAAGTGCATGTAAAGAAGTATAAGTCAAACACGAATCCATACTTGGAAATAAGTTAAAGTTAATTTCCATTTTCAACGTAAGAAAGGGTAATTTAAAAGAAAAAGGTTAAAGGTGCACACTAATAAGTTTCAAGGAAAGATTCCATAGTTGGCATTAGTTAAGTAAATTTCCATCTACAAGGTAAGAAAAGGTAATTTAAAAGAAAAACCTTCAAAGAAGAAGGAAGAGTAAATTTTTTATTTTACCGTTGGTGGTTTACAAACCCATGGTTTTGGTAAACCATTGGCACACGGTATTCCCTACCACATACATAAAAAATATTTACAGAGACAAAAGCTTTATACTGTGGTAATGTTTTTTTTTACATAGTACCAAAGAAATTGTTGGAAGGAAGAATATATATATATATATATATATATATTATTGGAGAGATAAAGTAACATGAATAAGTCAAATTCAAGTGATATGGAAGGAGAAGTATTTCATAAAGAGTGAAATGGAAAATAAGGTTCAATTTACTTCTGGATATGTTTTGGAACCAAACAATATTGTCATATATATGTTAGGGAGTATCAAGTGAAAAAGGATTACGGGGTTGTTTACGAGAGAGATTGCTCCGTGAATTGCAGGTGAGGGTTGTCCACAAGAGAAAATGCTCCGGTAATCAGGGGTTATGAGATTTTTTACGAAGGAAATAACTCAGTTGAGCATTCCCAGTTAGAAATAAAGGTAAATTAGTGAGATAAGTACCAAGGAAAAATATCAATCTTTATATAATTGTAGGTCCAGGGATAACCATAAAGTCTTGGTATTAGGAGAAAACCATAGATCTAGATCCTGGTGGGTCACAAGATAATTAGAGGTATTGGAATGATCTAGGGATAACCATCTCTGGGGTCCAAGGATCGGGGAGCGTGCTGCATTCGGGTTGATGATCAACTGTTTCGATCCTACACGTATATCTCCAACATAAATCCTACTCTTTTTTTCTGGTTCACTTAGTCCCAAGGAAGACCAACCAGGTTTTCTAAAATTCCCCAGAGGCTTAGAGGCTTATAGGTCATTGCCCATGAGAGAGTAAGAATTCTCATTTACCTTGCTAGTCATTGGAACTATATTGATATTAAATTGGCAAATAAATTACAACCCGAGGACAATGAAGTTAAAAGATATCTTAAAAAGGAGTATGATAATGAGATTAATAATTTAGAATTAAACATAGATGAGTACTCCCTAAAATGAAAATTTTGTGTTACAAACCAAGGAAGTGGATGTGGTCCTAGGGAACTCTTGGTTGAAATCTATTGGTACTTTTATCATGAATGTTGATAAAAGTACATAGAATTTGAGGACCTTACCAACAAAATAATGTTGCAAGAGATTAATTCAAATAGCCTTGCTCTATCATCAAATCAAAATGAATAACAAAATCACACAAAATTAATGGAAAATTTCAAAAAATTGTATAAAATTCTTATTAGCAAAGATGAAGAAATTGTGCAAAATCGAACAAAATTGGAGAATCAAGAAACATAAATTCATAAATTTCAACAACAAATTAAAGAGTCACAATAAAAAAGTAGTAATATAAAATCACTCATAAAAAAGAGTTTGAAAATATCAATAAATAACTATTGTCCAAAGATGAAGAAATTTCTCATTTGAGAAATCATAATAAAATTCTACTTGTATATATGAAGAAATTGAAGAATAAGAGGAAGACATGGAAAGAATCACAAACCATGTATAAGGGCACTAGCATCAACTTAATTGACATGAAAAAACCTAATGTTCTTAACAATGAAGTTGAATAAGTGAAAGACCATCCAAAAGTTGAATTTGAAGATAAATTGATATCAATAGGATGGATCAAAACTAGAAATCCGATTACGAATGAAGTATTATCAGTGGAACTGTTTCCAGAAGTCAGTCTAAAAAAAAAATTCTATGGTAAAGAAACATACAAATATTTAGGTGAATTTGACATACTGTTGATCGCCACTAATAAATTCATAGGTAAGTTGAAGGATGTTATCACACTAATAAATACAAAAAAATCAGAAATCATCATGATGACTCAAGCAAATCATGACAAGACTAAACCAAACATTAAAAAGGAGAAAATTCCTAGGTATCCAAATATACATGTGCCCCAAATTCAACAAATAAGAACACATCTAGAATATTATCATCAGAGAGTTCTAGAAAAAATCCACCTTGGATGGATTGATTCTTTTTCAATGCTCCAATATTGTTCGAGACTTCGATTTTTGTATTTCCTTGTGTCTTCAAATTTTCAATAGTAGTTACAAAAGAATGTCATTCTATCATAAAAGTTTCTCATTCCATATGCTTTGAGGGAAAATAATTTTTGAGGGAGTAATACTTGTAATATACCTAAAGTATATTGCATTTATTACAATGTAATAATATGTTATATGTTTGCTATTATGTAAATAGACATTATAATGTAAATTATAAGTCTATGATAAGTCATGACCTTTGGTCCATGACCTTTGCCAAGGACATGACTTATCATTCTCTACATGTGCTGTATCTCATATGATGTCAAGTAAATATGTAAAATGGATAGTAAATAAAATATTATTTGTTATGGATATATGGAATTATGTTATGTATTCATAATTTTCTCATGAAGTGGACCACTAGAACCACTTCAAATACTTAAATTCATTGTTCTCATCATTGTTCAAAATTACCCTAGTTTCGAGATGCCTTAGCCACCATTCATCATGTCAATTCCTCCCTACAGGATAAGCCAATCCATGTTGTGTATGATGTTTCCCTTAAACATCAAAAATATTTTTAAAAAACAGGGGAAGTCAGTTGTTGAATTTAACCTCGTCCTAAGAAACCCATCGATAATACTCTACATATTGTTTACCTTTCAACCTCGACGGGAACACTATCTTCTAAAAAAATACTTCATTTTAATCATATATACATAAAGGCACCACTTCTATGCTCATTGTCCCTTTGGCCTCATCATTTCCAAAACCTCTATGTGTTGGTTCCATATATACATCTCTCAAATTTTCTTATGTAAGACAATTTTCTTGTTCCTATGAAGATGACAATGGGTCCACGACTCCCTCTTCTACTTCTATCACATCATTGAAAAAATACATGAGCTATTGTGCCCCTATATTTCATTATGATGAAGAGATTCCAAAGTTCCTTACCATTCTCAATTGCCCTTACAATGACATGCACCATATTTCCTATTTCATCCCACAACATACAAGTACCTCTATGAAATATGTTATTGAAAAAAATGACTTTCTCCCCACTAGAAAATTTGATCGGTTTAAGAATTCAACCCTACACCTAACRCATTTAAGGAAGGAAACATGGATAATATTTCACCTTCCATCAAGGTGGATATATATGTTCTTCTTGGTGTCATAGAAAATATCCTTCTTGGAGAACRAATTTCCCTCAAAGAAATTGTTGCCTATAAATATATTTTCAAATAATTCTATTATGTCTTTGTGTGGTCTTATTCAGATATTCCTGGACTTGATATTGGCATTATTGAAAACCAAATTACAGTTATCCATATTTCATTCCTATCTGGAAAAGCTAATGGCCTATTCACCCTACCAAGACCCCTTCCATCAAAATAAAAATAGATAAAAAATTTCAGGTGGGATTAGTGTATCCCATTGCATACACTTCATGGGTTTCTAACCCAATCCCTATTGTGAAGAAACAAATCACCATTCATGTTTGTACCAATTTCCGTGATCAAAATTGGACTTGTACTAAGGACAATTACTCAATTACATTTATAGATAAAATCATCTATGCATGTGCTAGACACGGGATCCTTTCCTTCATGGATCGATTCTCAAGTTACAATGAGATTCAAATTCATCCTTGAGACCTATATAAGACCATTTTTACTAATCCATGGGGTAATTTCATGTATAATGTTATTCCATTCAAATTAAAAAACATTGGAACCACATTCCAATGCACCATGTGATACTACTTTCATGACTTGGTTCACATCATCTTATCTTTTCTACATGATCTTGTAGCTTGTTAAAAAAAAATTCATGGAATTTAAAAGACTTAGGTACTATCTTCCTTCAATGTCGAAAGTACAACATTTTCGTAAAACCTCTTAACTATGTCTTCTGCATGTTAGTTTATTGATTATTAGGATTCATCATATCTAAAGATGAGATCACTGTAGACAATATGAAATTTTAGGGAATCACTGAAATTCCCCCACCTCGTAACCTGAGCCAACTACATAACCTATAAGGTAAATCCAATTTCTTATGTACATTTGTTCCTAATTATGCCACCATTTCTCATGGTTTTCTTTAGTTATTATGACCATACATACCCTTTGTATGGTATGAATAGGCCTAATATTCCTTTGACACATTAAAGTGTTCCCTTAGTTCAACACCTTTAATAAACTCTCATGACTTTCATAAGGATTTTATGATTTACCTTTTTTTCTTCACCCTTTGTTTTCATTGGATTCTTAGTTCAAAATGGCATTTATGGTTGTGATAATGTCATCTATTACATTATTAGGAATTTTTTTGGACCCTCACTATCCTGGAATCATGATGAAAAATTGTCCTTGACAATTTGTTTTTGGTTCATAAGTTGCATCATTACATCCCGATGTGCAAGACCAAGTGACAAATTCTATCCCTATGTCATTCCTCTTGAGTAATTAATTTATCAATGGTAATTACACTCATTGGATCATGATCCTCAAAGAGTTTGACTTAGAATTTGTTACACCCAAGAGTAAGAAATCCTTAGCCCTTACTAAGTTTATTTCTGATCTCCCAACTAGTGCATCGAACCCACCATTAAACAATGACCTTCCATACACACATATGTTTTCTATATCCACTAATTATCCTTGGTATGGCAACATTCTTGTATATTTATAAACCCATAAGTTTGGTCCTCATCTATATTTTGACGACTGAAAACATATTTTTAATCAAGATAATCAATATCTCCTCATTGGTCACAATATTTATCGATGAGGGATTACAAATTTATTACATCATTGTCTCACTCATGGCGAGAAAAATAAATCCTTAAATGCCTTCCATAGCCATGTGTGTGGTGGCCATCTTTTTTAGAATAATGCAAACCAAAAAATCATCCAAATAAGTTGTTTTTGGCCTACTCTATTTTATTATTGTATTAAGGGAGTTATCATTATACTAACTATTAACTCTATGCCCCTAATGCATGATCTCCTCTAGCTTCATTGCACCATGTTATCACTATAGGCTCATGTTTTAAATGAGCCATTAATTTCATGGAGTGTAACCCTCCTTTTTCCTGCAATCATAAATACATTATTGTGGTCATCAATTATTTCATGAAAACAGATGAATCCATGCCTAATTTAAATAAAATTGTTGCTACTATATATCATTTATTTATTAACAACATCATTACTTGATTCAGTGTTTTGAAACAATTAGTTTATAGCCACGGTGATAATTTGGAATATGAAACATGGAACAAGATCACTTGACCCTTAGGTTTTGATCATCAATATCAATCCTCTTATTATCAATAGGGGAATGGCCAAGTTGAGTTTGTTAATAAAATACTTAACACCATGCTCCAATGAACTATGAATAAGCACAAGACCAAGTGGCATCACATGCTCTTCCTAGTATTTTGGGCCTATAGGACATTACTAAAAATACCACTCAATTTACTCCTTTTCATAACATCCATGTGGAGGAGGAATTCTTACTAATCAAGTTACACATCCCCTCTCTTTATTCAGTGATGAAAAGCATCCTTAATACCACTCCCTTAGAACAAATACTAGTGACTTTTAAATGCACCAATGAAGACAATATTATCACCTTACAAACAATTGAAGTAGTGAGAAGCATTATGGATATCGATACAACCATAAGGTTCACCCTTATGCATTCCACAAATGGGATATCGTCCTTATGTATGACCAAGTCCGAAATATATTAGGTCAAAAAAATATAACATCATTATGGTAGGGAGTTTGGACCTTACATTATCAAATAACATATATGAAATGGGGTATATTTACTTGTGGATCCAAAAGGGGAACATATCCCTATCCCTTGAAACACATTCTACATAAATAAGGTTTACCCTTGATCCTTTCTTTTAGATCATTATTTCATCTTGTACATAGATTAGATATGTTTTTGCATCCCTTTTTAAATATTTGCATCTCATGCATTGTCTTCTTACACCATTCAGATGGACCCCTCATCCTATTGCTACATCCATTATGCCAATGGTACGAGTTGTTATACCCAGAATCTTACCTCGACAAATAGGGCCATATTTACCGCCTTGCATACCCTTGTCCACTCCAGTGGTGTTTGCATTGTATCTACCTCCAATAACTAGGCCAAATATGATGTTGTGATTGGTTTGTTAGTTAATTCCATTGAGTGTTGTATCAATCACCTTCATATTTTTCTGTATTACTATATTCTCATCATGTAATTGAATTGCATTTATCATGTGTGCAACCATTTCCTTTTTAGAAAATATTTATGAGTTAAAATTTTGGTGTAGTTATTTGAATCACTTTCATGTAACCATATTCCTAGAATCCAAAATAATTTTATAGATACCATTGCAAATAACATTCTATATTGGCATTTAACATATGCATACATAAGAAGATAATTTTTACATTCGCATCTAATCTACCAAGCATCAACATGTGAAATTAGAAAACAACATTGTACATTCACATTTTCATAAGTCGTGTCATTTCAAAAACAACATCCATATTGCATTTGTATATATCCATCTATATATCATCACAACATAATAGTGTGAATCAAGGTTTCCATCACTCTATAACTATTATGTGCCCATGGCATGCTACATACAAAATGTAGGGGCATAGTTCCCATATATATGTAACTAATAAACCCCCTCATCACCATATGATGGAGGGTCATTAGCCAAGGGTACCATGCCCCCCCTGGACAAATATTTGATGCACCAACTGATGATGATTTCCCTCCTCAGAATCAAGCACCACTCAAGGGAAACTTTTTTACAAGCCCCTATATCAACATCATCTATCTCATTTGACCCATTCTCTAACATCCCTCATATAAATTGGTCTAGTTTTTGTTGTATTCTCTCCATCATCTATCTCTTTTATGAATCAAGGTTGCCTCTCTACCTCAGTCCCAATAGACTTGGGTCACTATGCTCAATCTACCCCTATTGAAATGCATGGCTAATCGGTATTACCAATATTTAAAAAATCATATAGTGTATGATCAATATCATATATTTAAATATTCTAATCTATGTATAAAATCAAATTAAATACACTAATACATACTAGCCAATCCTTAGGCCCATCAAGGAAGTAGGGAAAGATCTGGGTTTCCTTGACAATTCATCCCCTCATACAAGTAATTTTCAATGTGAATAGGCAATTGATCCTAGTGTGAAAATAACTATGGGTGAAAAACATTTCCCATACCCATACCTTCCCCTTGTCTTAATAGATAACCCCATCAATGCAACCTCATCTCTTGAGGACCTCCATATGAGATAAATACATGGGGAGAGAGGCTAGGAATTTTCTCAAAGAAGAATGCACATAGAAAAGTCCCAAATTAAAAGAAAAATTAATTCCTATCACCCTAATATAATATTTTATATGGTGCCTCATGGTTTTCGATAACATATGGGCCCACCCATAGTAATTTCTATCCATCATTTTCTCAATGAGCATCATCAAACCCCCTGATACCTTATGAATTCCCCACTATATGAACCACTGCCATTGTGCCAACCCATGTCTCTGATAATTCTAGATCTATTGTTTGGATATCAACATAGTTTACCCTAGAATTCTAACTACCATGGGCCTCTACTAGTTCTTCTAACCTCCTCTCATAAGGAAGAACTAGTTGAGTGTCTCTAACTACCCCCATCATATGTAGTTCGGTGAGAAAATAAATATCCTGAAGAGTCAACTCTATCATCTCTATGTAAACTATGAATACTCTCATATTTTCATCCCAATAGTCAACAATGTGAGAGAGGATCCCCTCCTCACACTTGCATCAATGGATTTTCAATATACTTGAGTAATCCATACCAATCTAAGGTCCCTCATACAACTTGGTTTCCACTAATAGAATTTCAAATGTCTTCAAATTATCACTCATGCAAAATAAATTTGAAGCCTTCCATACTTGCAAAAAACTAAATTTTTTCAATCATATTTCTTCCAATCACATTTTTCTCAACTACTATGCATCTTTTGACCCTAATAACTATGCTCCCAACATAGATATTAGGCCAAAAATATGCACTAGTCAAGTGCAGAAAACCCCTCGGTTTCCTACACTACACTAGTGTATCTTTTAGGGATAGTTCCTATGGTCCCAACACTAGAATGACCTCAATTTCATGTGTTGGGAATAAAAACGTTTTTTGGGGTTCCCCCAGGGTAAAACTAAACCTAATCTAAAAAATTCAACCACTAAAATCGTATTGAGGTTCAAACCAATAACCTAGTACTTGTATAATTAAATTTAATTGGTCAATTTCTTTTCAATGTGCATGCAAAGATGTAGGGCCTCCCACAACTCTCCAAATTTACCATGTACAAATGATTTTGAATTTATGATTTTTCCCTACTTATAGAAATTACCTAGTTTTTCATCTATGTCATTGGATTCATAATTATATAAATTACCTAAAAATATGGAATATGATTAACATGACATCTATGTCATTGGATTCATAATTATGATCCCTCCAAAAGTGTATTTTTATATTTTTTAGATTCAGTACTTCATGTAGACTCCATTTGTAACATACCTAGCCACCCACAGTGATGCAGGAGCATAGTCAACAAGCATACGTGGAGAGATAACTCAGTTCCTTAGTGCTCCTTTGAATCATTCAAAATCTTAAATGCTGGCATTTCCTACAAATATTTTTTTTGAATGATTGAAAAATTGTAAAAGATCAAACGCTTGGGAGCTGAATGATCACAAGTGATCTGGGAGTTTCACTCCTAGACTTTAATGTAATGAAAATTAAGTAGCAACTAGTTTTTTTTTTCTCGAGTAGACGAGTAGTCTGAGGGAACCCTAGGATCCCTCTAGGATAAATAAAGGTTTTTTATGCACAAAGGAGGCTCCTGCAAGTTAGTAGGAGATTGTTGTGATTTAGTCATTGCTGGGTTTTTAGTTGTTTTTTATCATAGTTGTAGCCACTTACATTTGAATGAATATTACAGAGGACAATTGATCCAAATACATGGTGTTGCTACTGTTTTACAATTCCTTGTTATTCTGTTTTCATGAATGAATGAGTTATGTTGTTGAGTATATGGAACTGTGAAGAGTTTGGATAGTTTTAAATCATTTCTCTTCATTGATTTCATGCAAGGTATGCATAAAATCCACAAGGAGTGCGTCGACAGAGTTTGTTTCGACTCAGAAGCTTAGAATATATAGCGTGAAACTTTCCATTCACAAGGAGTGAAAAGAGACTTCTACAAGGTGTGCACAGTCGTCTGCAAGAAGATAAGTATTGCGTAAGAATCCATTGCAAGGAGTGCACAGATTCAAAGAATCAACTAAATGTCGAGAATGGGACTATGAATCGCAAGGATTGCGTAAAGAGATTTATTTTGAATAGATCACTAAGTCTAGAATTTGTCAAATATTTCGAGTTCATAAGAAGTGTGTCGAAATCAAGATCAGGAGAAATAGTGACCAAGAATCAACAGGAAGGGAGAAATATGTTGATAGTTGTGAAGTGACAGTTGAGATCCCTTTAGAAGGAATCGGGACCATGAACATTCGTTAGATCTCAAAAAGCTGCGGGGAGGTTACAACTCGAAGTCATTCAGACTTCACATAATCATAGGTTTCCATTGAGGGGGAAGAAAATATTCCAAAGTTACAGAACCCGAAGTCCATCTGGACCATAGATTCGTTCAAAGGGAGTGAAATCATCCTAGGCCGTTGAATCTGAGAAAAGTTACGCAATCGTTAGCCATGAGTTCTTTCAGGGATTCACAGAAGAGGATTCGAAGTATCGAGGAGTCAAAATTCCTGAAACCCGAAGCATGAAGAGATCACCACCATTGGTTGTCAAAGGGGGCATGAACTGTAGATCTAGTCTCGAGTAGCTCCACTAGTTCGGAGTTCGCGTATAAAGAAACCAACTACATGTTAGGCAGCTGAAACCCGAAGTCACAAATTTCTAGGAGGCTTAGCCACATACCATAACCTGATGTCATGTGAAGGATGGAGATGAGAAGAAAGAAGCTAGTGCTCAAAAACTTAGAGTTTGTAAAAGCGTTAAGGAAGGGGTCTGTGTGTTCCATAGGACCTACTGATAAAGAGAAAAAGGGACCTATGTAAAKCATTCCAGGACCATTGAAGGTTTGAAAGAGMTAATCTAGCTCAAGATATTAAGATCCTTGACCAGGAGGCCGCTGATTCTTCAGGAAGGAAGGGGGGTTTGCATCAAGTGGTATCAAAGTTGATTTTTTTTTTCAGGGAATGATAAAGAGCTCAAAGGTGTACTCTGTGTGTGAGAAATAGTCATCACAATTYCACTAAGGAGACATTTGGAGCCACCTTTAGCCAATCACAATGTAGAAAGAGAAATGAGAGAGATTTGTGCAAGATTATAGGCGATGGAGGAAGTGCAGAGGAGGGCACCTAATGCTGGGGACATCAGTGAAGCAAAGAGTGAAGAAGTAAAAGTCAAAGAAGCCGGAGGAGAAAATGTTGCCGAATAATTCTTGCTAAAAGTGGTTGTTAAATTGGGAGCTAGATAAAAGATAGAAATCCCAATGTATGAAGGAAACCTGGATGTTGAAGAATTGTTGGATTGGATAAGATCSATGGAAAAATATTTCGACTATGAAGATGTCGATGAGGAGAAAAATATGAGACATGTTGTCACCAGAATAAAAGGACATGCAACATTGTGGTGGGATGAACTATAGGTTGAGAGGAGAAGCAAAGGCAAGAAGAAGATAAATAATTGGGACAAAATGGTAGCCAAGCTGAAGGATAAATTCATGCCCAAAGATTATTAGATAAATCTGTTTAGGAAGTTGCAGAACCTGAGACAAAAGGGTATGATAGTAAAAGAGTACACAGAGGAGTTCTACAAGATGAATATCAGGACTGGACAATGAGATAAAGATGAGAATTTTTTTTCCAAGTACATAAATGGCCTGAGGTATGAAATCCAGGATGAGATCAACATGATGTCAGTAAGGACAGTACAGGGTTCTTATCAGATTGCTCTGAAGGCAGAGGTGAATTTGTCTAGGAAACAAAGTCAACGAAACAGAGGCAAAATCCCAAGAAAAGACAAGAGATTTGCCTATGATAAGACACAGAAATCCAAAGATGAGACAGAGAAACCACACAGTCAGTCAGAAAGAGGAGGAAGTTCCAGAGGAAGACAAGGTGGTGGAGGAAGTTATTCTAGAGGAAGAGGAAGAAGCAAGGGAGGAGAAGTGAGGTGTTATGTCTACGGAAAGACATGAAACATGTCTTGGGAATGTCCCGAGAGAAATAAAGAAGGATGAGGTGAAGCTCAAATTTTGGAAGAACAAAAAAGGAATGTTGAAGTGGAAGGAGAAGACGAAGGAACATCCCTGATGTTGAGGAAGGTTCTCTTAAAACTAGAGCTAGAAATTTAAAATCCAATGCAGAGGAATAGTATATTCAGGACAACTTGCAAGACTAAACACAAAGTATGCAAAGTGATAATTGATAGTCGGATCAATGATAACTTAGTATCCAAAGAGATGGTGGAGTAATTGGAGCTAGAGACAACTTCACATCCAAAGCCATATAAAGTCTCATGGTTGCAGAAAGGACACCAGGTAATGGTCACTAAATAATGCGTCATTGAATTTAAGATAGGAGGATATAGAGATGAAATATTGTGTGATGTGATTCGCATGGATGCATGTCATGCTTTGTTGGGAAGACCATGGAATTTTTACATAAATGTCATTCATGATGAGAGGAAAAATACATACACCTTGGAGAAGAATGGTAGGACACACATGTTGCTTCCAATAGAGGAGAAGAAAGTAAAAAAAGAATCCAACACAAGCATACTTCTCATGAGTGGGAAGGAACTCCTGAGAGAAGTCAAGAAGGAACAAGAGATGATGTTTGTTGTGGTCAGGAAACCCAGAGTTGTCCCTACAAGTAATTCGATGGATGATTTTCCTAAAGAAGTTCAAGAGTTGTTGGATAATTTTGCTGACATAGTAGTGGATGAGTTGCCTAACTCATCTCCAAACATAAGAAGTATCAACCATCATATTGATTTGATACCAGGAGAAATTCTGCCAAACAAAGAAACATACAGATTGACACCTCAAGAGAATGAAGAGGTAAAGAAAAAAGTACAAGATTTGTTAGACAAGGGTTTGGTCAGAGAGAGCTTGAGTCCATGCGCATTACCAACTGTGTTGAGTCCAAAGAAGGATGGAGGATGGAGAATGTGTACAGAATCAAGATCCATTAACAAGATCACCATAAGGTATAGAGTTCCTTTGCTAAGAATGGATGACTTAATGGATTGTTTAAGTGGAGAAAATTTATTTTCTAAGATAGATTTGAAAAGTGGATATCACCAGATAAGGATGAGATAAGGTGATGAGTGGAAAACAACATTTAAGACAAATGAAGGGTTGTATGAGTGGCTTGTTATGCCATTTGGATTAACAAATTCCCCAAGTACTTTTATGAGATTGATGAATGAAATACTGAAATATTTAATTGGCATGTTTGTGGTTGTATATCTGGATGATATACTGGTCTTTAGAAAGACTAAAGAGGAGCATTTGATACATCTGACATTAGTGATGAGGAGACTACAACAAGAGAAGCTGTTGATGAATATGAAGAAGTCCTCTTTTATGAAGACATAACTCATTTACTTGGTGATCTCTTCAAATGAATTGAAGATGGATCCAGAGAAGGTGAAATCAATCAAAGAATGGCCATCACCAAGGAGTATGTTTGAATTAAGAACGTTCTATGGATTAGCAAGTTTCTATAGGAAGTTCATCAGAAATTTCAATGGAATTTGTGAACCAATGATGGAAATAGTGAAGAAGAGGCACAAGTATTTTAAATTGACAAAGGAGGTCGAGAGGAGCTTCAATATATTGAAGGAGAAGATAATAGAATGATCAATTATGGTCTTGCCAAAATTTTCAAAGACATTTCAAGTGAGATGTGATGCAAGTGGAGTTGCAATTGGAGCAGTCTTGAGCCAGGATAATAAACCAGTTTCATATTTCAGTGAGAATATGAATGAGACTAAGAGAAAGTACTCCACATATGATAAAGAATTTTATTCTATAATTCAATCCTTGAAGAAATGGAGGCATTACCTTTTTCCAAAGGAATTTGTCTTGTATAGTGATAACCAATCTTTACAATTTGTAAYCAGACAAGAAAAACTGAATCAGAGACATGMAAATTGGATTGAGTTTATGCATAATTTTACTTTTTTCATAAAATACATTTCTGKAAATGATAACAAAGTTGTTGATGCATTGAGGAGGAGATGTTTGATTCAACAKGATATTTAGGTGAAGACCTTAGGGTTTGAACATCTTAAGGAAATGTAYAGTGATGATCCAATTTCAAGGAAGCATATGAAGCATGTGAAAATCCTATGCTGAGAGACATGAGATATTGGACATAGTATATGATTCAAGAGGGATTGTTGTTCAAGAGAAATCAATTGTGCATACCAAAATKCTCAATGAGGGATAACCTTTTGAAGGAAAATCATAGTGGAGGATTGGCTGGACATTTCAGCCATGATAAAACATTTGCACAGTTGAGCAGTTCATACTACTGGACAAGTATGACGACATAAGTGATAAAGTTTGTGAACATATGTAGAATATTCCAACATGCAAAATGAAAAAGACAGAACATTGGATTGTATCAACCATTTCCGATACCAGAGAGACATTGGGATGCAATAAACATAGATTTTGTGTTGGGACTACCAAGAACACAAAGAGGATGTGATTCCATATTTGTAGTGGTGGATAGATTTTCAAAAATGGAACACTTTATCCCATGCCAGAAGACCAGTGATGTAATACATGTTGCAAATTTATTTTTCAGGGAAGTTGTTCGACTTCATGGATTACCCAGAAGTATTATCTCAGACAAAGATACCAAATTTGTTGGTCATTTCTGGAGAACATTATGGAAGAAGTTGGGGAAATATTTGTCCTTCAACTTAGATTATCACCCTCARACATATGGACATACTGAGGTGGTGAACAAAAGTTTGGGAAACTTRTTGAGGAGTTTGGTCACTGAGCATCATAGCTAGTGGGATCAGATTCTTCCACAAGCAGAATTTGCATACAATGACTCACCAAACAGGAGCACTGGAAAGAGCCCATTCCAAATACTGTATGGAATGCAACCAAGAGGAGTATTTGAGTTGAGAAAMTTAGAACATAGTGAGATCAGAAGTGTTGGAGTAGAAGATTTTCCTGCAGAAATGCATAAGCTCCATAGCCAGATCAGAGAGTAGTTGCAAAACTCTAGCCAAGAGTACAAGTGCAGAGTTGATCAACATTGTAGAGAGCGTCAATTTGAAGTAGGAGATCAAGTTCTGGMACATATCAAGAAAGAAAAATTTCCAAGAGGAACATATAACAAGTTGAATATGAAGAAGATAGGGCCATGTAAKATCTAAGGAAGTTTGATGCAAATGCCTATGAGATTGAGCTGCCAAATGATGTGGGAATATTGCCCATATTCAACATATCAGACCTATATCCTTACAGGGAAGATGACACAGAGAGATCAAAAGGTCAATAAAAGATTCAATGGGAAAAACAAATGCCTGCAACAGAAAATCCACAGATGCAGAAGATCATTGATCGAAGGATTGGCAAGAAGAACAAGAGGAAGACCTATTTTGAATATTTGATCAAGTGCAAGTGACACCCGATAGAAGATGCCAGTTGGGAAAATGAAGCTGATATCCAGAAGCATGGAAATTCAGTGCAGGAGCTCATGGACATGAGTCCATGAATTTTTGTCTAGGGGAGTATGATGCAGGAGCATCATCGACAAGCATATGTGGAGAGACAACTCAACACCTTAGCGCGCCTTTGTATCATTCAAAATCTTAAACGCTAGTGTTTCCTGCAAATATTTTTTTTGAATGATTGAAAAATTGAAAAAGATCAAAATATTGGGAATTGAATGATCATGAGTGAATTGGGAGTTTCAGTCCTAGACTTTAATGTAACAAAAATTAAGTAGCAGCTAGTTTTTTTTTTTTTTTTCTTGAGTAGACAAGCAGTCGGAGGGAACCATAGGAGACCTCTAGGATAAATAGAGGTTTTGTATGCCTGAAGGAGGCTACTGCAATTTAGTAGGAGATTGTTGTGATTCAATCATTGTTGAGTTTTTAATTTTTTTTTTATCATAGTTGTAGCCATTTACATTTGAATGAATATTACAGAGGAAAATTGATCCAAATACATGGTGTTGCTATTGTTTTACAATTCCTTGTTATTCTATTTTCATGAATGAATGAGTTATGTTGTTGAGTATATGGAACTGTGAAGAGTTTGGATAAGTTTCAATTGTTTCTCTTCGTTGAGTTCATGCAAGGTGTGCATATAGTTCCCAATTAGTGTGTCAACAGATTCTGTTTTGACTCAAAAGCTCAGAAGAGATAGTGTGAAAATTTCCATTCGCAAGGAGTGAAAAGAGACTGTTTCAAGGTGTGCACAATTGCTCACAAGAAGATAAGTATTGTGTAAGAATCCGTTGCAAGGAGTGCACAGATTCAAAGAATCGACTAAGTGTTGAGAATAGGACTGTGAAGCACAAGGAGTGTGTAAAGAGATTTCTTTCGAAGAAATCACTAAGTCCAGAAGTCGTCAGAGATTCTAAGTTCGTAAGGAGTGCATCATATTCAAGCTCAGGAGAGATAGCGACCAAGAATCAACAGGAAGGAAGAAATACATTGACAGTTGCAAAGTGACGGTTGAGATCCCTTCGAAAGGAATCAAGACCACGAACAATCGTTAGATATCAAAAAGGTGCGGGGAGGTTACACTTTGAAGTCCTTCAGACTTCGCATATTCAGAAGTTTTCATTAAGGGGGAAGCAAATATTCTAAATTTATGGAACCTGAAGTCCATCTGGACCATAGATCCATTCAAAGGGAGTGAAATCGTCCCAGGTCGTCGGATCTGGGAAAAATTATGCAATCGTTAGCCATGGGTGCTTTCGGGGATTTGTGGATCAGAGGATTCAGGGTATCGAGGAGTCAAAATTCTTGAAACCTTAAGTGCGAAGAGATCACCACCATTAGTTGGCAGAGGGGGCGTGAACCATAGATCTAGTTTCGAGTAGCTCCGCTAGTTCAAATTTCACATAGAAAGAAACCAGCTGCATGCTAGGCAACCAAAACCGAAGTCACAAAGCACTAAGAGGATTAGCCCCAGACCATAACCTGAGGTCACTTGAAGGAGTGGGACGATCGAAAAGGATCTAACGCCCAGAAACTCAGACTTTATAAAAGCGCTAAGGAAGGGACCTGCAGGTTCCATAAGACCTATGGATAAAGAAAAAAAGGGACCTATGTAAAGAATTCCAGGACCATTGAAGGTTTGAAAGAGCTAATATATATCAAGATATTAAGATCCTTGATCGGGAGGTTGGAGACTCTTCAGGAGAGAAGGGGGTCTGCATCACACAGGCTGGTCACGCTACTTCAAAACTTACTTCTGAACTGTTTTCGAGTTCAAATAAATTTTTAATTAACAAAGAGGCATAAAATATCCACATGTAAAGATTAAGATTCATGCTACAACATAAAAGAAAAAAATATAATTCCATACATCGCAATAACCAACAAGCATGCCCATTATAAACATGAATCACACAGATAATAATTAATACATAGTGGAAATAAATATATAGGTAAATGAAACCATGATAGAGAGAAATTATCTTTAATGAAATGAATCACCGACTGGCTACAAACCAAGGAAATTCCACCCAACTGTAAACATTGTTGTTCCAAGTCTCAACAACAATGTCACCCCTAAGCCAAAGCTATGAATCCACAAGGACGGTTCTAGGGTGTCACTCAGCTTCCCAAAATAGTCAACACTCAAGCTCTCATAGGCTCCTCAACATGCACAATAATCCAAAGTACACCAACTCTCTTCCTATCTAGCCTGCACAACCCAAGAGAATGGACCCCCTTCTCTTCCACATAGTCCCTCAGGATGTCCACCTCCTTCCAGGGCTCCAGTGCATCTGGTTAAGAATATTCATACTGGGAGTCTCACGATTCACAGTTGTGAACAAAAATTAACACATGCCAATGAATCTCAGACATGCAAGCATTAATTCATGGCTAGAATACACCAATAGTCATTACAACCAACAAAACCATGCCTCCTCTCTAATAATTCATTTTTCTTTCCCAAGACAAGATCATAATGAATGAGAAATGAGGATTGGGTGAAAGAATGAATAGAGAGATATAACATAATGAAAGGTGTGAACAATGAACAATGAGTGAGTGAACCCCCAAACAGACCAAAGATGGGTTTATATATTTACTTGGAAATCAAGAACCACATGGCCTTCCCCAAGAAGCTCATGTAACTGATATTATTCATTAAAAAAAAAATGGGTAAATAAAATATTAAATAAATACTTATCCCCTCAAGCCCCCTCTCTTGTGGAATCATATCCCCCTATAACTCTTGTCCTTGTCCGTCTAGCAGCCATCGATGTATTTTATCATTAATAATGATAGAAACATTACATTTCCTAGGCACACTGGCCTCTTTTAATTGTTTGGGCACTCTGGCCTTTCATAAATAAATAAAATACATTATTTAATATCAGGGATCAAAACTGGGGTATTAAATCCCCCCCCCCCCTTATTTTGGAATTGTCCTCAGTGCATATACAATAAAAATAAAAATTTTAAAATTTATTCAAAAAGTTGCGGGTACTCTACCCGCATGGCATCTTCATGCTCCCAAGTAGAATCTTTAGGACCGTAGCAGGTCCACTAAATTTTTACTATCTCTATGACTCGATTTCGAATCATTTTGACTTTTCTATCTAATATGTGCACTCGCTGGACCTGAAAATCTCCCTCTTTCTCTACCTCAATCATATGCCAATAAATAACATGGTTAGGATCATGTACATATTTTTTTAGCGAAGAGACATGAAATACATTATGCAAAAAATGAAAGCATGTATGCAATTGGACCTATTATGTCCAATATCTCAAATGGACCACATAATCTGGTTGCTAGCTTTGTACAACTACCCAACTTCAAAGAGATCTTCTTAGGATTTACTTTAAAAAGCACATGATCCCCCACTTTAAATTCTTTAGCAATCATGTTCTTATCTGCATAAATTTTCTTTCTATCTTGAGCTGCCTTTAAATTATGCTTAATTCTAACCATCTGGTCTTCCATATCCTTTAGCAATTCTATCCCAAGTACCAGTATGTTTGTTGGGATGTCCCAAATCACTAGAGTATTGCATTTCCAACAATACAAAGCTTCACATGGGCTCATTTTCATTGAAGCTTGATACCCATTATTATAGGTAAATGAAACCAAGTGCAAGTAATATTCCCACTTAGATGGCTTATCCATCACATACATTCTCAACATGTCTTCAATTGCTTGGTTGACTCTCGTTGTTTTCCCATTTTACTGTGGATGTTATGCTGTGCTAAAGTTCATATTTGTACCAAATCCTTTAAACAATCCCCCTCCAAAAATTTGAAGTAAACTTTGTATCTCTATCTGAACAATTTCCTTAGGCATCCCATGCAACCTATAAATCTCCTTCATGTAATTTTCTACAATATTAGTTGTTGTATGAGTCATCTTTACAAGAACAAAATGAACAACTTTTGTCAATTTATCAACCACTACCATTATTGAATCATGTTTCCTTGTTGTCATGGGTAATTTAGTTATAAAATCAATTGGTAAGGGTTGTAGAAAACTTGATGGGTGCTTATGCTTAACCTTCAATCTTTGACATTCCATACATCTGGAAATGTAATCAACAACATCTTTCTTCATTCTTGGCCAAAATAATTGGCTTCTTACTTCTGCAATTGTTTTCTAGTAACTGGGATGTTTGGCATATGGAACATTATGCATTTATTTTAATACCAAATTCCTAATTTCTCCAGAACTAGGAACATAAATTTTATTTTTATGCATAAGTAATGCATCTTCCTTCATCTCATATTCTTTAATTTTTTGTTGTACATTTTCCTGTTGTAAGCTTTCTTTTACATGTATGTAATGATGATATGTAACAACAACATCTAAAATTTTTCTCTTTAAATCTGATTGATGCATACTAATGGCTATAGCAGACATGAGATGTACTCTTCTACTAATTGCATCAACAACTTTCTTTATTTTCCTTTGATATGCTTGATGTCAAAATTGTATTTACTTAAAAATTCCATCCATCTCGTTTTCCTTGCATTCAAAATTGGTTGTTCAAAAAGATATTTCATACCACTATGGTGTGTTCTTAATTCAAATATCTTTCCCATGAGATAATGTCTCCACATCTTCAATGCATGAACACTGTCATAGTTCCTCTCATATTCTTTAATATTTCTGGACTCATAACCAATGACATGTCCATTTTTAGTGAGGACTCCACCAAGTCCTTCCTTTCATGAATCTGTACATACCACCAAATTTTTATTTTGTTCAAAAATATTTAAAATAGGTTCACTAGTAAGTAATCATTTCAACAAATTAAAGTTCTCTTCACACTCAATTGTCCATTCAAATTTAATTCCCTTCTTTTTCAAAGTAGTGATGGAATGAGCAATCTTAGAGAACCCTATTATAAATATTCTTTATTAACTAGCTAATACCATAAAAGATCTGAATTTTGAAACATTTCTTGGTACTAGCCATCATCTAATGGATTCAATCTTATCTGGATCCACTACTATACCTTGTTATGAAATAATGTATCCCAAGTAATGGATTTGTTCTTGGTAAAAATAACACTTACTAATCTTGGCATACAACTATTGTTCCCTCAACACTTGAAATACCAATATTAGGTGATGTTCATGATCTTTCTCTGACTTAGAATATATAAGTATGTAGTCCAGGAATACTATGAAAAACTTATCCAAATAATTTATGAATATGCCATTCATTAAGCACATATAGACAATTGGTGCATTGGATAGTCTAAATGGAACCACTACAAATTCATAATGGCCATACCTGGTTCTAAAGGTTGTCTTATTGATGTCTTCTTCCTTGATTCTTAGCTAATGGTATCCTCATCTCAAGTCTATCTTTGAAAATATATCTTCCCCTCTTAGCTGATCAAAGAGGTAATCAATTCTTGGTAGAGGGTATTTGTTTTTCAAAATGGATTTATTCAGCTGTCAAAAATCAATACATAGCTTCAATGTTTCATCCTTCTTTTTGACAAAGAGTATTGGTGCTCCCCAAGGTGAAACACTTGGATGTCTGTACCCTTTCTTCAACAATACTTCCAACTACATTTCTAATTATTTTAATTTTTGTGTACTCATTTTGTAAGGTGTTTTTGATACAGGGGCAGCTCCTGGTACTAAATCAATGGATAAATATATTTCCCTCTTTGGTGGCAATCTTGTTATTTCTTGGAATACATCTTAAAACTCTTGTAGTACTGAAAATTCTTCAAGGTTTGAACCCTTTGTCTTTTTCTAGCTCCTACACGTGAGCTGCATAAATTTGAGATCCTTTCCTGAAACATCTCTTTAGTTGTAAGGATAAAATCTCCCTCATATAAATGGGTCTTGGAACTCCTTTCACAATGCTATGTTTTCCTTCTTCATCAAGACATGTAAATGTCTTATTATGACAATCTAGGATAGTATGATGCTTGTCCAACCAATCCATTCCAATTAGAACATCATAATATCCCAATGGTATAATATTTAGATAATCATTAGTATTCACTCTATTAAGGCTTATGGAACAAGCTCTAACCATATCATTGATTCTTCTTTTGGTTCCAGTGGCTAGCTGAATCAAACATGATTTTTCAAGATTAATTTTCTCCAAATGTAATCTATCCACTATTTCAGGATCAATGTAAGAATGGATTTCTCTTGAATCAATTAAAATATCAACATGTTGATTAATGATCTTACCTTCCACCTCGATTATGTTGGATTGGTACTATGCTTTTCGATCTCTTAAGGTTGCGTAAATTATTCCCATGTCTTCTAATGTTGTAGCCTCTTGGATGTTGTGCATGGTCTTCACTTTGTATTTTCTATGAGGGAAATCCTTGTACAAGTGATATTTTTTGCATACCCTACATTGGATTGGTGGTCTTCCAATTTTTCCCAATGATTCTTCTCTATTGGATTTATCCTTAGAAAACTGGTCTTGCTGATTTTTATTTGGGCTATTTCTATTGTAAATAGGTTTGAATCCTTTCTTTATCTGATCAGACTTCTCTTTCTTCTAATCCCTCCAATATTTCTGCAAAGACTCTCTGCCCTTTCCTTTCTCAAACATGTACTTATCCTTCCTGATGGTCTTAGTCAGAGTCCTGGTGATGGGGACAAAAATCTTATTAATCTATTAATGCTATCAACATTCATCCTCTTCCCAAAAATATTCAATAATTAAATGTCTCAGATTCATCCTGTTGATATTGAGAGGGGGGTTGAATTAGTATCAAGTACAATTTAAAACCTTTTTCAACTTATACTTAAACCATTCAACTATATCCAATGAGAAATGAACAATAGTATAAGAGTTACACCAATACACCATAATACAGCATGCACAATATATGAGAAATAATCAATAGTTATTGTTCAAGGGAAGTAATGACTTCCAAAGGTAGCTACAGCTTCTAAATGTAAAGGGAGGGATAAACCTCCAAGAAGAATATACAATCCTCCAATATCAAGAGAGATTTGAACTATCTATCCTTGCCCCTTCCTTCCACTCAATAATATATGAGAGATAATAAAACTTTACATTAAATCATCACCATCAACCAATCATTACATATAACCTGATAATGCTTCCCGAGACTTCTTCAATTTCTGTAATTCTTCAATTCTTGGAGTACTATGATATTGTAGATAATATTTCTCAATGTATTCTCTGAAACTCCTCCAATTTTCACTCCTTGAATCCTCCCCAAAAAGAGGTTATAGAAAGAATGGTAGACTTTATTCAATTCTTGTCTATTCAGGAGAGTAAACTTGCAAAGAATGCCCCACGCTCAATAATTAACATCCGATTCTAAAACTCTCACACAAGAAACTAACGTCTTTACTCTTTCCAATGAAATTTGTCCCACTTCATTTGGAGTCTCGATGAAGAATTTATGACTGTTTTACCCGAAACTCCTGTTTATTGACTAGCTTCACGACTGGTCACAAACCCTATCTTCCACAGAGTTTATCTCCATAATTATAGCGAATCAAGAGATGAAATTTTTATCAGAGGTACCTTGATATGTCTTCTCAATACCATAGCAATTTCACCATCTGACTGGTTCTAGAAAAATATTTATAGAAAAAATGGTAAGATGACCTGAAAATAACATACCTTAGAACACATCACCAAAAGATTTCATCCTCCCTTGAAATCTGGCCTTCTTTACTTCTTATTTCCTCTTAAATTTTACTTGTATCAAAATGAATGTCTAATGATGTTTATTTATACCATTTATGTCACTTCATTTTAACATTAGGGCCAACCTGACACTTTCTTATTTTGTAATTCTTTTCTTTAATTATCTTCAGGGCCTACATGTACTTCCTTCTTCAATTCACTTTTCATCTTCAAAAATTTATTTCTCCTCAACCATGAGGATCCACGTGACGTGCCACATACCACCAGAAACAACATGATGTATACTATCCATTCATGGGTGTTGTATATGCATGTGCATTGTCCTTCATGTCCAAATACCTTTATCAATCTTACGGTCCAAAACCCATGACTAGGGTTGACATCAATGACAACAACCAATATTCCAACAATCTCCCCCTTTGTCATTGATGGTAACACTCATGCTCCCCCTATCATCATGATCCCAATTTATCTCCCCCTTTGACATCAATGGAAAAGGTTAGGGATGCTCCCCTTGAGTTTAATGGAAAAATGTAACTCTCTTCTTTGGGGCTGCTCCCCCTAAACATGTGGCACTCAATAATTCTTCATCCTTATTTTTGATGTTTGGGACTTTTTCTTCCTTAGAATCCTTTTGTGTGGCTTCTGTCTTCTCTCTCTTCGTCATGTCTAGGATGTATATGTTGTTTGGTCTTCTTGTTGCAGTTGCAATCAATATTCCTGAGTTATTTTCTCTGATTTTATATTTTCGGGAATCAAACGTAAGAGTTTATCCTTGATCACACATTTTACTAACATTGAGTAGATTATGATTCAAGTATTCAACCCATATAACATTCTTTTCTTTTAAATTTTTTCTTCCAAGCTCTACTACACCTTCTACAAGTATTTTTGCAGATGAGTCATCTCCAAATGCAACATTGCCACCCTTTCTCTTCAAGCTGATGAATTTGTCTTGATCCCCGGTCATGTGTGAAGAACATCCACTGTCTATGTACCATTCATCTTCTTCTTTACATTCTTCAGCGGTCAATGCTATTCAACAATCTTCATTGTTTGGA
>JASDQU010242292.1:14504-31852 GCA_032191745.1 Picea mariana
TGGGCATGTATGGGCCCATTACAAAACCTTTAAAATTCCCTAGTGATTTAATCTAAGAAAGTAAATTTCAACACTATCCTATCTTTGTAGCATGTGGGCATGTATGGGCCCATTACAATCTTGAGATGTGTTTGAAAAATAAACTAAGAGGAGTCCCGAGGGGGCTGTTGTCCTCTCTTAAAGGTTTTAGTCTTTTTAAGGGAGATGCAATTGTCTTGCAACCCTTTTCTGATTCTCAAGGTCACTTTGAAGTGCGAGAGAAGAGCATACTAAACGATTGTTATCCAACTTCTGGTCCCAATGCAATTTTTATGTGATTACAAATGATTCCAACTTATACTCTTAGTCAAAGCCAACCATCCATGTGGAAAAATGAAAGCAAAAGAGGAAATAATGATTTTAAATCCCCCTAAGTGCCTATGTGTTTTTTACTAATCCCTTTATATGGAGAGGGAACTAAGTGTGGTGTAGATTACAACATTCATGAAATCATTTTTAAGAAGGCTAGGGGCCTTCCACAAATCACAAAAAGGCTTACAATGTGTATTTTTCTGCATAGGTGCCCAGGTCTCAGAGTAGACAGTGGCACATTGAACGCAAATGCGCAAACCGAAAAAGACTTTTGCGTGCAGGTGTGTGGAAGGCACTGAACAACACAGTAATTTTGGCGCACATGCGCACGATGCGTGATTGTGGGCCAATAAACCCATGCACACCTGTCACATGGTCGTGAAGAAAATTTTGAATGGAATTTTCTCAATTCAGCTTTGAATTGGATGTTTTGCAGGTCAGCTTGGGCCGGTTAAGGTACCTGTAGGTTAAATAAACCGAAAGAAGAGCTAGAAAAACCCAAATGGGGTAGGAAATTGATACCTTTCCCCAATGGAGTCACCAATCTGTTGCACCTCTTTTTTCACCTGAATGAGCAAAATAGAGGTTCTTACAAGCTTAGTTGGGTCATCTAAGCAAAACAACAATGAAGGAAAGGGTTATAAAAATAAACATAAAATACTAAACTAAGAATTAAACTAAGAAAGGAAAGAACAACTAAACTATTGAGCATAAGGACATAAGAACAAGAAACAAATAAGACTCATGTCACCAATGGAAAGGATTGTATTAGTGAAAAGTAAACACCAAGAAGAAAGGGGACTTTTGGTCCCTTCTTCCTCTAAGGGAGGGCTCTTTGACCCCCACAATTGAGTTCTTCTTACAACTTTGAAACTTGAAAGAAATGGTGAAAGAATCCCAAGCTAATCCACTCAAAAGGTGAGGTGGATTGCCCAAATGGAATGATGCTAGTATGCTTTTGATGAGAAAAGATGATTCCCCAAGAGAATAGCAATAGCATAACCTTGCAAATGAATTCCTTGAAAATGTAGTGCACCCATGGCCTTGTTTTATAACACCACTTTGAGGTATTGTCAACCATCTTTTAGTGTGAAAAGTGGTTGTTTAGGGAACTTTTAGGTCTTTGACGAGCCACCTAGTCGGATCCAGCCTAGATTTGGGTGTCAAATCAACTTGGAAGATGAACCAAAAGTGGGTGGGAGGCCGACCAATCTCATAAATGTGTTGTTTCTCAGGTGTGCACGGATTTTAGAGACCACAGTCACGCATCGTGTGCATGTGTGCATTTCTTGCATTTCTGGATGGCACATGTGCACGCGCGCCCTGTGTATACGTAACGCACCTTGATTTTATAACTGGTTGTATATTTTTGGACCTTTTGGAAATGATTTTTTGGTAATTTTGGTCCATGGGTGAACTCATAGCTGTTTGAAGATGCTGGATTCCTGTAACCATTTGCGGACAAAATTTTAGTGATAACAACAGGCTCTGTAGTATTCCTTAGCATCCTTATGTAAAATAGGCCACTAGATGCTAGCTCTGAGAATATTTTGCATTGTTTCTTTCCCTGCATAATGTCCTCTTGTGATGCCTTCATGCGCTTCTGCCAGAATCAGTGGTATTTCTGCCTCCATAACACATCTCCTAAAGGTCTCATTGGGTCCCATTTTTACAACTGTCTAGATATAAGTTGAAAATCTACAGCTCAGACTACCAACTGTTTCTTCTGAATAACTGTGTACTCACGAGGTGCCATTCCTATGGACAGGAACTGAACTATCTCGGTGAAGTTATCATCAAATTTCCTGATGGACAACGACTGTGCATCTGGAAGTGTATCCTCCAGACTAGTAGGTTCCTCTCCATGTTCCAACCTGGATAACTGATCAGGTCCTTTATTCATTCTTCCTAGCTTAACCATAATTTCAAAACCATACTCCTGGAATAGTAGTATCCATATGCATATTCTCCCCCCCAACACTGGCTCGTTGACTAAGTATTTCAATGCATAGTGGTCAGTGAACATCTTAAAATTTCCTCCCAGCAAATAATGTCTAAATTTCTGCAGCATATAGACCATAGCCAAGCCTTCTCTTTCAGTTGTAGTGTAGTTCCTCTCAGCTGTAGAGAGTTTTCTTCTAGTAAAATCTATAGGGTGGTCGATGTCTCTCTCACCCGACTATGTTAAAACTACTCCTAATGCAATGGACGAGGCATTGACATGAACATTGAACTCCTTACTCCAATTTGGAAAAACCAATATTGGCATAGTGACCATTTTCTTCTTTAGTGTGTCGAAGCTCTACTGGCATTCTTCTATCCATTGGAACTTGTTGTCTTTCTTTAATATCTTCTCCATAGGTGTTGTTATCTGTGCATAAAACTTAATGAACTTTCTATAGTATCCAGTGTGCCCCAATGTAGTGCGCAACTTTCTGACCGAAGTAGGGGGAGGTAGATCAACAGTTATGGCAATCTTGGAAGGATCTACCAACAATCCCTGCTTACACACAATATTCCCTAGCAACACTCCAAAGGGTGAAAAGAAAATACATTTTTTTAAATTCAGGGCAATTTGACATTGCCTACATTTATCTAACATCAATCTTAAACATTTAATATGGTCTTTCAGTAAGCTAAAGATAGTCCAAACATCAAAATAAGCTTCTAGGAAATTGTGTAAGAAGTCCTTAAATTCTCCTACCACCACCCTGGAAAAGATGGCTGGTGCATTCTTCAAGACAAAAGGAATAACAATGTACTAAAACGAACCCCATTCTGTTGCAAATGTGGTCTTATGTCGATCTTCCTTAGCAATTCTGATCTGATGATAACCTAAGAATCCATCTGTAAAGGAGTAGACCTCCTATCCTCCTACATTATCTAGAAATTCATCAGTAAAGGGTGTAGGGAAGGGATCATGTAGGCATGCATCATTCAATTTCCTCATATCTACACAAATTTTGATTTCTCCTGTCTTCTTATCTTGGACCACCATAGGGCTAATCCATTCAGATTCTTCAACAGGCTCTATGATTCCTGCTTCCAGCATTCTATCCAATTCAATCCTAACTTTCTACTTATATTTGGGATTCATTCTATAAGGTCTCTGCTTGATAGGTCTTGCATTTGGTCTCAAGGGGATCTTCATTTCTCCCATGGGCCCTTTAATTCCCTTCATGTATGTGAACTTGGTTGGAAAAAAGTCTTGATATTCATGCAATAGTTTTGTGATCTTGCTAATAGTACCATCATCCCAATAGTATCCCACATTTTCTAGTTTAGGTGTTAGCTCTGTTCCAATATTAAATTTCTTAATTTTGATGGGTTTTCCAATAAAAGGTAGTTCAATCCATGGTCCTTCTATGTCTCTGTGACCTTCACTTTATGCAATGTTTACATCTCTAGGGTCATCATCCTCATCAGCATTAATATTGTAGCAATCTTGTAACTGCTAAAGAGGCATAGTCCATTCATCTCCTTCTTGAGAAAAAGGGAGGTTAGGTGCCTCCTCAAAGACCTTTTGTATTACAATTTGTAAGGCCTGATATACTATAGGGTACTGACTTTCAAATAAAAACGTAGCTATAAAATTCCGAGTCATTTCATACCAGTCTGTAGTGATGTAGTGATGAGGCGTAGTTCTGCATGCATATATCAGTTGATAGGCATAGTATCCAAGGTGTTAATGAACTTATTCACCCACTGTTCTTTAGGAATGTTTCCCTAGGCTTCCTCACAACTTCTCATGTGGTCCTTAGGACAACTCTGACCTGTGTAACGAACTTCACATCCTTCTTCTTGGTATAAAAAGATAAATGTCAATAAGGTGCGACACTGTGTCCACTCCGCGATATTCTTCTTATGTGCTCCCCACCATCTAGATGGTGTGGCTTTCAAGGCTTCATCCAGTGCCACCATCCTCTGTTATACTGGTACAATTTTCTCAAACTCAGCTAGAAATGTCTCTAAGTGATTCAAACCATCAAACATTGGAAGATTACTTACTTTAGTGCAAATCCAACAAACTGCTCTGGTCAATCTGACACATCATCGTGTGGAGACTTCATACATCCTATTCTACCAATTTCCTAATGACTCTTATGAATCTCATGAACATGCACTTTCACTTCACCAGCTGATATTTCCATCTGCTGTAGGATTAATGTAATGTTGTTGTCTTGTTGTCAGCATGTAAATGTTCTCTAGCTCATATGCATGGTCTTCTTCCCTGACAAGTTTTGTATATCTGCGAACTTCATCCAGGTCCATAGGTGCGATGAATTGAAGGCCATTACCCTCAAAGGTCATTCTTCTCTTCTATAGGTCTACAATAGTTGAATTGTTGAAATCCCAATCAATTCCTAACAACACAGGATAAGGAAAACTATCATCAACAATTTCAATCACTTCTAAATATTCAAATGTCTTTATCCCATGAATGTCTACATGAACATGCTCTAGTATTCCAAAGGGGCTCACCGTCTGCTGATTGGCCATCCTGAGCTTGATAGGAGAGTAAATCAGTCTAGGTTTTCCCATCATTTCCCAAGTCTTCTTCGTCATAACATTGACTTCTCATCCCAAGTCGAGGACCACATACTCCACATCATAGTATCCAATATGAGCACTAAGGTTTAATTCCTTGTTTTTCCTTCTCTTTCTAGATACCTGATGTACTTCTTTATTCAAAAAAGGATCTACCCTTCCTATATCATATTGTATTATCAAGTATTGTAGCTCTTGTACAACTTTTTCATCCTTAATCAAATTAATGCAAGTACATAAGAATTCCATAATCTTGCACACCTCTTTTCCTTGCCTAGAAGACTGATCAAATGCCAGTGGCATTCCACATTCCCTTACTTCTAGTTGTGCCTTAGATGAAGAAGCTTGTCTTTCTACAAATTATTTCCTTGCTTACTCAAAAGTATGCCTCTCTCTCCTTGGATCAAACAATTATGCCTTCTATACAACATTTCTGATCCCTGATCCTTCTGCAGTCTTTCCTAGAGTCACTTTGTCTTCTCCTATAACAACACCTCCTCTAGTAATAAAAAAGACTCTGGGGTCTTTTTTGTGAGGTTTTTCTAATATTAATTGTACTTGCTGGTTTCCTCCTCACCTCTCTTAGAGTTTGGACAAAAATACTAGACAATCTTCGATGACATGATCAAATGAGTTACAATAGTTGCAAGTGGTACAAGGGTTCTAACAATTCATTGCCAAGTGTCCTGGATGTGTGCAATTATAACAGATGATTTGTACTCAACCTCAACCCATACCTCCTCCTCATGCTCTTCCTCTGAATCCATCGCGAGGGTTGAAGTTTCCTCTTCCTGGGGAGTTGAGCTACGCATTATTTCCTTCTTGTTGTGTTTCTCCTTGAATTCTATATGTGTCCCTTGATATTTCATGCATGATATAATAAGCCCTATAATCCTTCTCATCATGTCCCACAAACTTGCAAAATGTGCAGTAAATATTGGTAGGTGTCTGGACATACTTTTTCATATAATAGCATTCACCAGGGAGATGTCTAGTTCTACATACCTCACACTAGGGTACAATAGCTTGGTTCAATGGACTAGGTGATCTAGAGGTCAAGTATTCATGAAATAGGGGACAATGCTCCTTGTCATGGCCTTTTGATTTACATCTATTACATCAGATATCTTCTCTTTTCTCATTTCCTTTGTCTTTCTTCATATCTTTGACCTGTAAAGATAAATTGGTTAACTGATTCAAGATTTGACTCATACCTGGACTGGATTCTCCCACAGGGATTTCTTCTAGTTTCATAGTGATCTCCAATGCTTCATCCTACGAAGAGACCTTTTGTTGCATCAGAGGGACTCTAATATGTGGTAAGAGAGCAGCAATGAACCGTTAATTATTATATTCGTTTGGAATCTGAAAACTCAATCGACCTGTCAGAGTCTTAAACCTGTGATCAAACTCCCAAACAGGTTCAGTGACCTTCTGCTTGATTTATTTCATCTTTGTAATGCATTGTGACTCCGACTTAGGTTTCTTGAATTCTGCACTCAACACAGTATTGATAGCATTCAACAGTTTGGGATGTCCATGTCCTGAAACAAACTTCATATAACAATTGAGAGTGCGATCCCTCAAGGTAGTAATAAATTGATTTCTATTAACATATTTGTCAGTGACTTTCTTGATACTCCATACAACTTCACATAAGAACCAATGTTGATCAGGATCTTCAGATCCATGTCCTCTAAATAGGTAACCTCATTTCATCTGCATAGATCTTCCTTGGATTTTTGATTGAGTATGTGCTAAACTTCTTGTAACAGTACTCGGATTGCTCTGACTACTCTGATTACTCTGGTTACTTAGGTTACATAATGCTTCTAGAACAACATGAGGAGAAATAGTACTTAATTCGATAGTAGGTGCAGTGCCTAAAGTTTCTTGTTCTCCTCGACGAAGTTCTTCAGTCTGTACTTCCTCTATTCTTGCGGATTCTAAATTCTCTTCATCTGCTAGATCTGCTTCTTATCTACTGTAGAATCCTTCGTCTCTATAGTTCTCCTTAAATAGGTTCTCAAGAGGAACCTCTCTAAACGGTATCCCATTGCACGTGTATCCAACCTCTATGTCACTATCATTTTCTGAATTCTTGAACATTACCTTCATTATATCTTTAGGATATTGTTCTCATGCAATAGCATCTTAATCCTCAGCTTTAAAAATTGTAGGAAATTTCCTCTAGGTCCCTTAAAGAAGTACCTCTCTGCTTGGATGTACGATTCAACTCTATCAATGGAAAACTCAGTAATGTACCCTCCAATAGTGCTATCAATCTAGATATCAACATCCCTAGACACAACATTATCAACTCTCTTGACCTTCTTGATTAACGTTTTTGTCCAAACCACAGGTGGTCTAGATATGATCTCAAACTGGGTATCCACTAATCTGGCTAACCACTCGTATAACTCTTTATGAATTCCTCCAAAGAAAATCTTGTGTATGTCGATGAAGATGTGCCTTCTGAACCAGTCTTCTATACTAATGCTAGGATTCATGTTCCGGGCTTCAGCGAAGTCCTTCTCTTGTTCCACTTTTGAATTTATGTCTTCAATGGGAACCACCTTGACATTCCCTAAAAAATATCTCGGTCCTGGCAAAAGAACCATTTGTTGGCATAGGGGCAGACCCAAGGTTCAACTCTTACAACGCACCAACAAACCCTAACTATTGGCCCTTTCGGCAACACCTGTGAAGCAGATGTAGTCTCACCCGAAGTAGCAATAGGGGGTTGTAGGACACAAGTGTCTACAACCAGAGGAAATGAAAAGAGGATCTAGGGCCACAACACACAACAATATAGTTATTCTTTATCTCACTTAATCCCACTTTGCAATTTGTATCTCAGATCTAACACAACAATGCAATAACAATATAAAAGATGGAAAATAACACAGTATCAATCGCACTTAACAACAAGATATACATTTTTCACCCTCTCCCTAGGGATACATCCAAAAAATTGTGTTTCTTGATATATTATATGAAAACATATAGTTCTATCTATGCACTTATCTCGCATATCTCTCTCTCTTTCTCTATTGCCTCCCTACGCACCCAGCTTCAGGGTTGATATTCTCACCTAGCTGAAGATCTTACAATACAGTCTCAACACTGTTCTCTACAACAATACTCAACAATGAACAACAAAAACCATAGTATCAATGAACCAACCTAGAATGAACAATCCCAAGTCTTCTATACCTTTATTTATACATTACATAACAAAGACTAGGTGTCAAAACCCTAGGTCAAATTGACCTAAGCTTTAAGGGCTTCGCCAGCCTGTCTTTCCTTATTTTCCATGAGGTGCTTCAAAGCACTCGTTGATGTATTCTTCCACTTGTTGAGTTGTCCACAATCCGTCTTCCTTACTGCTTTATCTTCCTCGATCTTCTCTTCCAATGACTATATTTTCCTTCCTTCTCTCTTTCTTTTTTGCTTCTTTTCCCACTTCGACCCTTCCTCAGTTTATTTATCTTCCATGCATTTTGTACTTCAACTTTCTTCCTTAATATTCACTTCCTTTCATATCCAATGGCCAAAATGACCCATTTTCACCTTAAAAGTTTCCTTCCTAAAGGAAGGCGAACCAGATCCCAAGTCTGATTCTCGAGGAGGGAGTTGTACTCCTTGTGCATGGAAGATTCCCAAAAGGGATTTCCAACAAACTTGCCATGGGACTGTGTATCTGAAGACTAAACCAAGAAAACATGCTTGCGTGGCATTGGTTTAGTGGCAGTGAGTGAAAGAGGAGGCTCCTTGAATCATATCAAGTCCTCCTAGTATCATCTAGATCCCCAATAGTATCTCCTGCATCCTGAAGAGTAGTCTTGGCCTGCTTGGGCCTCAGCTCTGGCTCTGCATATGCATCTGCATGCAATGAATCTTCATATGATTGTACTAAATCTATCTCTGGATCATCTGAATCCTCTGAATCATAACTCTCATCTTTATAAGAGTTGGCATGTGCATGCTCATCATCTCTGATAGGTGGAAAAACAAAAGTGTTTGCATGCATCTGTTGAGGTACATGTGAGACACTTTTCTCAAATTGGACACTACGCTCAATGATGATCCAATCTAAGGAAATATCAACGAGTTTGTATCCATTCACACCATCGTCATGTCCAACAAAGATACACTTTGTGCTCTGTGGATTAAGTGCCTTCCTCTTCTCAGAGGGAATCTTGGCCAATGCACGTGAAATGAAAATACGGAAGTGGGTCACTTCCGGTTTGAGGCTACTCCAAGCCTCGTAGGGGGTCTTATCCCTGACATATCTATGGGGAGATGTATTTTGGATGTAGGTTTCACAATTAAGTGATTCATCTCGTAATCTCTATGGAAGTGACTTTGCATGTAGCATGCAAGATGCCATCTCTTTTAGAGATCTATTTTTCCGCTCAAAAACTCTCTTTTGCTATGGATATAAGGAACCGTGTGTTGCAACTGAATCCATAACTCATGAAAAATATTTTGTATCTCATGGTTGACATAATCTCCCCCGTTTTCTATTTGTAGGAGTTTGATTTTCTTTTCTAAATGTGTCCCAACAAGGGCTTTGAAATCTTTGAGGTGTTGAAAGACCTATGATTTTTTCCTGAGAAATAAAATCCATGTGAAGCGTGAGAAATCATCAACAAAAATGATCATTTACCTTGATTTACTGATTGATGGATGTGGAAAAGGTCCCATTAGATCACTATGGATCATATCTAAAGAAAAGGAATCCTTTTGCATCTTTCCTTTGTTGAATTTCTCTTGAGGTTGTTTTCCAAGAACACATCCCTCACAAATTCCTTTGGAGAAGTGGATGTCAAGAAGACCATCAACCATTCCCTTCTTTCTAATATGTTACATATATCTTAAATTTAAATGAATAAACCTTTCGTGCCATATCCTATTGCTTTCATTAGCATGGGTAAGCAATAATGCAAAATCCGGTTCAATAAATTCATAAAATATTTAGAGTCTGGATTGATGATTTACCTCACTGGTAGCAACCTTGGAATTGGTTTGCATGTCATAGATATCCACTTCATCAGGTTTGAATATGACTCTCTTTCTGGTGCCAAAGTTTTTCATCTGATACACGGAGAGAATATTGATAGAAATTTTGGGAACGTGTAACACATTCTCGAAGCTTCTGTTTGTGAGTTCAATTCTTCCTTTGATGGTGACCTCGATTGGAGAGTTGTCCCCTGTTGGGATAAATATATGCACTATTAATTCCCACATTTAATTATCAACCGGGACTCGCAAGCTTTGAAGTTTAGGCACAAGAAATGCAGGATCAGAGCCTAGTCTAGCTTAATCTAAAGTGGACAGAACAATCTTCAAACCCACACTGCAGGAAATTAACACTAAGGATTCATCACTGGGACGTAGGAATACCTTAGTGCTATAAATGATTAGATCACAGTATTTCATGTACTCAGGGTGATGTTCGCGTGATTAATAGTGGGTAGCTTACTTAAGTTTTCTATCCTTCAATGATTATTTCCTATAGCAGATCCACACTTAAATACAATAAAATAAACAAGCAATTGGAAATGAAATTCATGATAGAAAATAACACCTTAGGAAGAATTCCAATGCGGGAAGGCCATATGTCACGAGTTATACCTTCAATCTATCCATTGGTGATTAAATCTATGTGAAATTATAGTGCAAGAAATCCAAAGGTATAGGAAAATAAAGCAATCTGAAAGAAAACTGTAGGAAATTTGATGAAAGCAATATAAAATCAATCTTAAGAAAAATGCAATCAAACAAGGCTGCAAATTAAATCTAAAATCGAAATCTTCCACAGTCAGATGCATCAATCATGGAGAAGAAGGAGAAGGAATAAGTAAATATGATATTGTAGAGATGTGAAGCAAATAATTGAAATTCTTATGCGATAGAAAATAAATACCAACTCTGTCAAGAAAGATGAATGTTAGATGGGTTAAGAAGAGATGAACATACAATTTTCAATGTACACTATAGAACTCAACAAAGAATAATCATAAAGAAGGGAGGAATGCTTCTATAGTTGACTCAAAAGGTATAATGTACACAGTCAAATAAAAGTTGGAAACATGGTTGAAGAAAATGAAATGGATTATTGGTGACAATTGTCTAACTTAGAGGATTTGCAATCAACCAAACAAGGAAAGAAGATGAATGAAAATGAATAGATGCATAATGGGTTGTGTGTGTTAATGTGCAAGTTCTGGGTGCAAAGAATGAAGAAAAGAGAGGGGTAATCTGCTCATAAACAAATGTAAATTCCCATTCATGGGTAATCAATCTGTAAGCACATCATGAAGAATGGCACACACTCTAAATTGTAAATAATAAGTGCATTTTTGAACCTATGTTTCTGTGTCTTCTATTCATAAATGAATTAAAATATCCAACTAAAGATCAAAACTCTGTTTTATGCATTTGACATAGCTAGGAAGGAAAAACACTATTTAATAATGTGAGCAACAAATTGATGGCAAATTGATCAAGCATGAATGGGCATAATTAAAGCAAGGCACAAAGCAATGAATCGTTGGTCAAATAATCATTAAGCACATAAAAAGAGCATCATGAAAACACATATATTATAATCTTGTAAAAGGAGTATGGTTGAGGTTAAATGAAAAATGATGATGCTTTGAGTGGAAGGGCATCAATTCGAGTTGTTCATGAAACCAATTGTTGAATTGAAACATATAGTGCATGGAAATCAAATTAAATAAAATTAAATCAAATTTATAAACTAATTACCAAAAGAAATAGCAATAGGGACATACCTGGATCGAGGGGCCCTACCTGACCTAGGCATGATCTTGGAAGACTAATTCATATTGGAACTGGAATAATGCATCAAATCTCAACCATGAACTATTCTTGTTTATTAGAAATCAAAATCTTTGATTACAACATTTTTCTCATCAATTTCATGTCTCTAATTATAGGGATGATTTTAAGGATGAAAATTTATTTTAAAATGTAGAAACCTTGACAAATATTACTAATCCTTCATATGTCAACTAGAAATGTTTGGCGATATTCTTTTAAAAATATTCAAATTTGTAAGTATTTTATATAGTTTTTATAAAATTTTGGCCATCTTTAAGGTAAAATGATTTTATCCTATAGAATTTGGGCGAATCATTTTTAAAATAACGAATCTCGTTTTTGGAAAAAACATGGAAAATTAGCCCATGAGCGAAATTTAGCCCCTAAAATCATCCCATGTGAGTCTAATATGATGAATTTCTCCCAATTACAAATTTTAAATAATAATGATGTCTCCTCCTCATCCCTATGAGGCTCTTTTTTATACATGAAATCCAAAGGGATATGATAGAACCGAATCCCCAAAACTCAGATTTTGGTTAAAACCAAATTTAAAAATTTTAGAGCAAAATCACAAAAATCTGGGTTTTATTGTAATTTGGGTAGATTTGAGTTAGGGATCCACCCATATATTCCAAAATAATTCACATTTTGAAAAAGTGCCCTATTTCTACTCCATTTTCCGCGTTCTAGAAAAAACCCATTTCGTAGAATTTCTATATCTGATGCCATATGCATGGAAATCGAGGCTCAAGTTGACAGTTTGAGATTTTTCGTATTTTTTGCAGAATCATTCCCCTGAGATGGAGGTCCACACATGTTATATGGGTTAATTATGGCCCATGTGTCCACATGTAAGCATCGTTATATACAAAACCCATGTCCTCGATTTTCTTCTAGAAGCATTTCAAAATTTCAAATTATTTCTAGTACTAGATAGTTGTTGATGCTGGTACCGGACGAGCATAGCATTGGTACCAGATGAGCATAGAATTGGTACTGAAAAAGTAGAGTACCAGATGACATGGAGTGTGGGTACCAAATGACTGTGCATGTACTGGTTGACTGTAGTACGTTTTGGTACCAGATCACTTGGAATGTGAGTACCGGATGACCTGGAGTGTCGGTACCGGTTGACTATAGAACCTTCTAGTACCAGATGAATTAGAGTGCGGGAGCATTTTTTTGGACATAGGAACATAGGATTAAACCATCATCAACAAAATTGTTGTATAATCATCATTTTAATCACTAAAATTATGAAAAATTATGTATTAACCACATAGGATGAATAGGAAGAGATAATGGAGGTTTATGGTGTAATTAGAGATATATTATTGACGAAATGCGAGGATAAGTTGTAATGATGAGTGTATTTGTATGGTATAAAATATGAAAAAACTAGAGCCCAACACACCCCCAAACCCAAGGATTTTCATGTCCTCATGCAAACAAGGTAAAGAACTTATGATAATCTGCTTATAGATTTATGTGACATTGTTTCTTTTGTGTAGGTGTTGTTTCTTGTGGAATGACACTTTGGAAACTATCACGGATTGAATTTCAAACAGAAAAACAAAATTATCATAAAAATGGAGGACAACAAGTGGATGGGGTATCAGAGTGATGGTGAATGGTGTGCATGTGGAGAATGGTTTATAAAATGATGGTGATGGTGGTCGTATGAACTTGGACGCCTTTATACTCTATGTCTTACATCAATTTTAATACCAATATTTACTTTGTGGTTCTTTGTTTTGATAAGAAATAATGATTTCCTCCTCTTTGAGATGGCCTAAGAATGCTTTATGATGTACAAAGAGAAGACACTATAGATTTTGCTTTGTATTTGTATACCACATATTTCCTTTTCATTACTTGGTCTTATCATCAGATTATATTGTTCATTATGACAAGTGGAGTGAAAATGGAGGGTTTACTGAGTAGTTTTGATAATGCATAGTGGAGTGTGGAGTGGGTCATATTGGTTATGCATCATGTTTTCCAAGTTCTTAGTAAATTAAAAATATTTGTACCAGTTTTACCTCAAGTTACCCTTGATTTGAATTCTAATGCATGTTGAAGTGTAAACTATGCAGAACATGACAAAATGTCTGCAAAATCATGATGTAGACTGCTGCAATTTGAAGATGAAGTGGAGCAAGGTTGAGAACTGATGGATATCTAGGAGAGAGTTGATGAATGTTGATCTGTTGAGATTCCTTATGTCTCTCTCTCTCACCCCCAAACCCGCTGGTTTGCATGTCCTCCTGAAAACTCTCACTAACACACAAATTTTCTGCAAGCTGAAAGTGGACTATGTGGAACCAATGCATGTTGACTAAAGGAGAGAAATGAAGTATGTCAGAGCTAAGAGATGCTGAAAATATCTTGCAAAAAGTACCCTCGAAAAAGATTTAAATTTCCGTACTGTTGGTACAAGAACCTACTAGTTTCTGTACTAGCAGTACCGGAACAGAAAAATCTAAAAGAACTAAACCAACACTGTTATTATGAGAGAATAAATAAACATTGATGTTATTCCAAAGAAACAACCAAAACTTAAACTTTATCCATGCTTGTAAATTTGGAAATGAAATGAATTTTAAAATATTACAAGCATAAAGGAAATTCCTAAATTACTTATTACATATGATTTCATCAATCATTAACAGTTGCATGCTCAAAAAACCATGTTAATTATGATGGGGGATTTTTCCTCTCATCCTTGAACATGTAAACATGAGGAGATAAGTGGTTTTTGATAAATGAGAAATCAATAGGAAACCAGTCGTCCTTGTTTAATTTCTCAGAGAATTTCTATCATTCAAGTGATATTGATAAAGTTTGCATTTGAATTTATTAGACTACTACACTTATGGGTCCCACCTCTAGGACAATGACATCCTGGGTATGAATGATGGGGCCTTAATACCATCTTACAGACATTCTCAAATGATGATTAGATGAGGTTCATTAGCCTTTTGTTCAACCATACATGCTTCTTCTTAAGGATTTACACAAGTATATTGTTCATATAGAGAAATATAGATTAGACATAATGAAAGACATCAAAATTAGAACCCATTGCCAGCAAGCCTGTTCAGTACTCCGATGAGGTAATTTTGACATCTAAGAAATATCCTTCCTAGGAAGAATGCCCCATTGCCCACAAGTCTGTTCAGTACCTTGATGGGTTTGCCTAGTTATACCACAGGCCGATACCCGCTACCAACAGACCTGTTCAGTATCCCGATGGGTTAGCCTCTTACACCCATTTTCCATCAAAGGCTCTTGTCCCAATATTTACCCTTAAGATAAATTTACAGATTTCTTTCACATGGGTGAATGGGGGAGCATCTTTGAAAACCTTTTTATAGGATGGGATGGTATTGAGTTGGAATATATTTTATAGATTTCCCATAAAATATTGTTCGTATGAAAAATAGACTTATGTATCGAGATTAATCGAAAGACATATCATGGTCAAAATTACTTAATGTGTGGTGGATGAGGCCATGAGAGAATGACCTAAAGGTGCCCCTAGTCCCCAAGTTTATATTCTCCATATAAGATTGTGTTCCCTCACAAGTAGAATTTTCATTCACTCTCCTGCTACTATTTGATAAGAATGCTTGAATAACAAGTTCTGATAGGAAACTAAGATGTACAAGTTATCTATGGGCATCATTATGCATATCTTATATATTTTGTAAATCCCCATAATATTTTAAAGATTAGTCTTATGAGTGTTATCACTGAAATTTTGTCCACACATGGCGACAAGAACTCAGCACCGTAAAATAGTAATGAAGTCATTCATGGCACTGAATTAATTTCACAGCATTCCAGAAAGGTCAAAAACTATACAAAGTAACCAAAAATTGAAGGGCGCTTTACAGAAGTTTGGTGCGTGCGCACATGCGCAGAACAGGAATGTACCATGCGTGCATATGCACACGATGCACGGCTGTTAGCGCAAAAACCCGCGCACCTGCTAAACGACGCATTTATTGAATTGGTTGGCCTCCCAACCACTTATGGACCAGCTCCCAACCTGATTTGACCATCAAATCTGAGCTGAATCTGCATGGTAGGCTGGTCAAAGACCTAATGAAGACCTAAATAGCCCCTTTTCACACTTCAAAGGAGTTACATAATCACCCAATGCTATGCTATAAAAAGCCATGAAGAAACATCATTTTCTGAAGGAATTTCATGTAATGTTATGCTTCTTAGATTGTTTTAAGGACTCACTCCTTGGCAATAACACATTAGCACCATTTCATTGAGCTATCCACCTCTCCATTGGGTGGATGTTCTAGGAGTTCTTTCACCATCATTGTCATTTTCGTATTGTAAGGAGAGCAAGTTTGTGAGGGCCTCAAGAGCCTTCCATTGGAGAAAGAAGGGACTCATAGTCCCCTTTCTTCATTGTGCTTTGATTTCATCAATTGATCAGCCTAAAAACATTGGTGATATTGGTCTTGTTGTGTTCTTTATTTCTTTATTCATATGCTCATAATTTTAGTTTGTTTTAATTTAATTCTTGCTTATAGTTTTGTTTTGTTTTCTCTAACTCTTTCCTCTACAGCTGTCATGCTCAGCAAGACCCAACTGGGCATGTAAGCATCCTTGATTTGCTCACCAAGTGAAAAATTGGGTGCAAACAGATTGGCGACCATACTACGGAGAAGGTATCAATTCCTCCCTCATTTGGGTTCATTTTTCTTTCCTTTTAGTTTGTTTAACTTGTATGTGCACAAACCGGCCTCTGCCGACCTGCTAACCAATCAATTCACAGGAGAATTGAGAGAAATCCATCCAGATTTTCTTTCTCGGTCGTTTGTCACAGGTGCGCGGGTATTCCACCCCACAGATGCGCATCGTGCGCACATGCACTTTCATAACAACTTTTCTCTGTGCACATGCGCTTTCTGTATCAACTCTTCTCGCGCGCCTGTGCTTTGTGCGCCTCTGTCTGCACTAGAGGCCACGCATCTGAACTAAATTTCACATTGTAAGGTCTTGGGATGTGGGGAAAGTCATTTTCCTTCTTAAGAATGATGTTATGCATGCTCTAAATACTGCCACACTTAGACCCCTCAACTTATAAAGGGGATAGTCAACCAAACATAGGCACTTAGGTGGATAAAAATCAATTTCCCTTATTTGCTTTTTGCCACGTGGATGGCTTGCTTTGATTTACAATCTAAGGTGAACATCAATTTTAATCACATCTAAAATCACATTTGGGACTAGAAATTGAAGTAACAATCCTTGAGTATGCTCTTCTCTTGCGCCTTCAAGCGATCTTGAGAACCAAAAAAAGATTGTGAAAAACAATCTCATCTCCCTTAGCAAAATTTCAAAACCTTTAGGAGAGGACAAAGGCCCTTTTGGGACCCCTCTTAGTTTCATTTTTCAAACATATCTTAAATTTGTAACGGGCCCATACATGCCCACATGTCACAAAGGTAGGATAGTGGTTGGAATTTTTCTTTCTTAGATCAAAAAACTAGGAGAGTTTAAAGGTTTGTAACGAGCCCATACATGCCCACATGTTCAATCTAGGATAGTTTCATTCTTTTTCTAGA
>JASDQU010242292.1:32714-73997 GCA_032191745.1 Picea mariana
CCAATAGTGCTATCAAACCAGATATCAACATCCATAGACACAACGTTATCAACTCTCTTGACCTTCTTGATTAATGTTGTTGTCCAAACCACAGGTGGTCTAGATCTGATCTCAAACTGGGTATCCACTAATCTGGATAACCACTCGTATAACTCTTTATGAATTCCTCCAAATAAAATCTTGTGTATGTCGATGAAGATGTGCCTTCTGAACCAGTCTTCTGTACTAATGCTAGGATTCATGTTCCAGGCTTCAACAAAGTCCTTCTCTTGTTCCGCTTTTGAATTTATGTCTTCAATGGGAACCACCTTGACATTCCCTAAAAAATATATCGGTCCTGGCAAAAGAACCATTTGTTGGCACAGGGTCAGACCCAGGGTTCAACTCTTACAACGCACCAACAAACCCTAACTACTGGCCCTTTTGGCAACACCTGTGAAGCATATGTAGTCTCACCCGAAGTAGCAATAGGGGGTTGCAAGACACAGGTGTCTACAACCAGAGGAAATGAAAAGAGGATCTAGGGCCACAACACACAACAATATAGTTATTCTTTATCTCACTTAATCCCACTTTGCAAGTTGTATCTCAAATCTAACACAACAATGCAATAAAAATATAAAAGATGGAAAATAACACAGTATCAATTGCACTTAACAACAAGATATACATTTTTCACCCTCTCCCTAGGGATACATCCAAAAAATTGTGTTTCTTGATATATTATATGAAAACATATAGTTCTATCTGTGCACTTATCTTTCATATCTCTCTCTCTTTCTCTATTGCCTCCCTGCGTACCTAGCTTCAAGGTTGATAATCTCACCTAGCTGAAGATCTTACAATACAGTCTCAACACTGTTCTCTACAACAATACTCAACAATGAACAAAAACAACCATAGTATCAATGAACCAACCTAGAATGAACAATCCCAAGTCTTCTACACCTTTATTTATACATTATATAACAAAGACTAGGTGTCAAAACCCTAGGTCAAATTGACCCGTGCTTTAAGGGCTTCGCCAGCTTGTCTTTCCTTATTTTCCATGAGTTGCTTCAAAGCACTCATTGATGTATTCTTCCACTTGCTGATTTGTCCATAATCCATCTTCCTTACTACTTTATCTTCCTCGATCTTCTCTTCCAACGACTATATTTTCCTTCCTTCTCTCCTTCTTTTTTTCTTCTTTTCCCACTTCAACCCTTCCTCAGTTTATTTATCTTCCACGCATTTTGTACTTCACCTTTCTTCCTTAATATTCGCTTCCTTTCATATCCAATGGTCAAAAAGACCCATTTGCACCTTAAAATTTTCCTTCCTAAAGGAAGACGAACCAGATACCAAGTCTGATTCTCGAGGAGGGAGTTGTACTCCTCCTGCATGGAAGATTCCCAAAAGGGATTTCCAACAACCTTGCCATAGGACTGTGTATCTGAAGATTGAACCAAGAAAACATGCCTGGGTGGCATCGATTCAGTGGAAGTGAGTGAAAGAGGAGGCTCCTTGAATCATATCAAGTACTCCTAGTATCATCTAGATCCCCAACAATATCTCCTACATCCTGAAGAGTAGTCTTGGCCAACTTGGGCCTCAGCTCTGGATCTGCATAAGCATCTGCATGCATTGAATCTTCATATGATTGTACTAAATCTGTATCTGGATCATCTGAATCCTCTAAATTAGAACTCTCATCTTTAGAAGAGTTGGCATGTGCATGCTCATCATTTTTGATAGGTGGAAGAACAAAAGTGTTTGCATGCAACTGTTGAGGTACATGCGAGACACTTTCCTTGAATTGGACACTATGCTCAGTGATGAGCCAATCTGAGGAAATATCAATGAGTCTGTATCCATTCACACCATCATCATATCCAACAAAGATACACTTTGTGCTCTGTGAATCAAGTGCCTTCCTCTTCTCAGAGGGAATCTTGGCCAATGCACATAAAACGGAAATATGAAAGTGGGTCACTTCCGATTTGAGGCTGCTCCAAGCCTCATAGGGGGTCTTATCCTTGACATATCTATGGGGAGATGTATTTTGGATGTAGGTTGCACAATTAAGTGATTCATCTCGTAATCTCTATGGAAGTGACTTTGCATGTAGCATGCAAGATGCCATCTCTTTTAGAGATCTATTTTTCCACTCAAAAACTCTCTTTTGCTATGGATATAAGGAACCATGTGTTGCAACTGAATCCATACCTCATGAAAAATATTTTGTATCTCATGGTTGACATACTCTCCCCCGTTTTCTATTTGTAGGACTTTGAATTTATTTTCTGAATGTGTCCCAACAAGGGATTTGAAATCTTTGAGTTGTTGAAAGACCTATGATTTTTTCCTGAGAAATAAAATCCATGTGAAGCGTGAGAAATCATCAACAAAAATGATCATGTACCTTGATTTATTGATTGATGGATCTGGAAAAGGTCCCATTAGATCACTATGGATCATATCTAAAGAGAAGGAATCCTTTTGCATCTTTCCTTTGTTGAATTTCCCTTGAGGGTGTTTTCTAAGAACAAATCCCTCACAAATTCCTTTGGAGAAGTGGATGTCAAGAAGACCATCAACCATTCCCTTATTTCTAATATGTTCCATATATCTTAAATTTAAATGCCTAAACCTTTCGTGCCATATCCTATTTCTTTCATCAACATGGGTAAGCAATAATGCAAAATCTGGTTCAATAAATTCATAAAATATTTAGAGTCTGGATTGATGATTTACCTCACCGGTAGAAACCTTGGAATTGGTTTGCATGTCATACATAGCCACTTCATCAGGTTTGAATATGAATTTCTTTCTGGTGCCAAAGTTTTTCATCTGATACACGGAGAGAATATTGATAGAAAGTTTGGGAATGTGTAACACATTCTCGAAGCTTCTGTTTGTGAGTTCAATTCTTCCTTTGTTGGTGACCTCAATTGGAGAGTTGTCCCCTGTTGGGATAAGTATATGCACTATTAATTCCCACATTTAATTATCAACAAGGACTCGCAATCTTTGAAGTGTAGGCACAGGAAATGCAGGATCAGAGCCTAGTCTAGCTTAATCTAAAGTGGACAGAACAATCTTCAAACCCACACTACAGGAAATTAACACTAAGGATTCATCACTGGGACGTAGGAATACCTTAGTTCTATAAATGATTAGATCAAAGTATTTCATGCACTCAGGGTGATGTTCGTGTGATTAATAGTGGGTAGCTTACTTAAGTTTTCTATCCTTAAATGATTATTTCCTATAGCAGATCCACACTTAAATACAATAAAAGAAACAAGCAATTGGAAATGAAATTCATGATAGAAAATAACACCTTATGAAGAATTCCAACGCGGGAAGGCCATATGTCATGAGTTATACCTTCAATCTATCCATTGGTGATTAAATCTATGTGAAATTATAGTGCAAGAAATCCAAAGGTATAGGAAAATAAAGCAATCTGAAAGAAAACTGTAGGAAATTTGATGAAAGCAATCTAAAATCAATCTTAAGAAAAATGCAATCAAACAACGTTGCAAATTAAATCTAAACTCAAAATATTCCACAGTCAGATGCATCAATCATGGAGAAGAAGGAGAAGGAATAAGTAAATATGATATTGTAGAGATGTGAAGAAAATAATTGAAATTCTTATGTGATAGAAAATAAATACCAACTCTGTCAAGAAAGATGAATGTTAGATGGGTTAAGAAGAGATGAACATACAATTTTCAATGTACACTGTAGAACTCAACAAAGAATAATCATAAAGAAGGGAGGAATGCTTCTATAATTGACTCAAAAGGTATAATTTACACAGTCAAATAAAAGTTGGAAACATGGTTGAAGAAAATGAAATGGATTCTTGGTGACAATTGTCTAACTTAGAGGATTTGCAATCAACCAAACAAGGAAAGAAGATGAATGAAAATGAATAGATGCATAATGGGTTGTGTGTGTTAATGTGCAAGTTCTAGGTGCAAAGAATGAAGAAAAGAGAGGGGTAATCTGCTCATAAACAAATGTAAATTCCCTTTCATGGGTAATCAATATGTAAGCACATCATGAAGGATGGCACACACTCTAAATTGTAAAAAATAAGTGCATTTTTTAACCTATGTTTCTGTGTCTTCTATTCATAAATGAATTAAAATATCCAACTAAAGATCAAAACTCTGTTTTATGCATTTGACACGGCTAGGAAGGAAAAACACTATTTAATAATGTGAGCAACAAATTGATGGCAAATTGATCAAGCATGAATGGGCATAATTAAAGAAAGGCACAAAGCAATGAATCGTTGGTCAAATAATCATTAAGCACATAAATAGAGCATCATGAAAACACATATATTATAATCTTCTAAAATGAGTATGGTTGAGGTTAAATGAAAAATGATGATGCTTTGAGTGGAAGGGCATCAATTCGAGTTGTTCATGAAACCAATTGCTGAATTGAAACACATAGTGCATGGAAATCAAATTAAATCAAATTAAATCAAATTTATAAACTAATTACCAAAATAAATAGCAACAGGGACATACCCGGATCGAGGGGCCCTACCTGACCTAGGCATGCTCTTGGAAGACTAATTCATATCGGAACTGGAATAATGCATCAAATCTCAACCATGAACTATTCTTGTTTATTAGAAATCAAAATCTTTGATTACAACATTTTTCTCATCAATTTCATGTCTCTAATATAGGGATGATTTTAAGGATGAAAATTTGTTTTAAAATGTAGAAACCTTGGCGAATATTACTAATCCTTCATATGTCAACTAGAAATGTTTGGCTATATTTTTTTAAAAATATTCAAATTTATAAGTATTTTATATAGTTTTTATAAAATTTTGGCCATCTTTAAGGTAAAATGATTTTATCCTATAGAATTTGGGCGAATCATTTTTAAAATAACGAATCTCGTTTTTGGAAAAAACATGGAAAATTAGCCCATGAGCGAAATTTAGCCCCTAAAATCATCCCTATGAGTCTAATATGATGAATTTCTCCCAATTACAAATTTTAAATAATAATGATGGGTCCTCCTCATCCCTATGAGGCTCTTATTTATACATGAAATCCAAAGGGATATGATAGAACCGAATCCCCAAAACTCAGATTTTGGTTAAAACCAAATTTAAAAATTTTAGAGTAAAATCACAAAAATCTGGGTTTTATTGTAATTTGGGCAGATTTGAGTTAGGGATCCACCCATATATTCCAAAATAATTCACATTTTGAAAAGTTCCCTATTTCTACTCCATTTTTCATGTTCTAGAAAAAACCCATTTCGTAGAATTTCTATATCTGATGCCATATGCACAGAAATCAAGGCTCAAGTTGACAGTTTGAGATTTTTGGTATTTTTTGCAGAATCATTCCCCCTGAGTTGGAGGTCCACACATGTTATATGAGTGAATTCTGGCCCATGTGTCTACATGTAAACATCGTTCTATACAAAACCCATGTCCTCGATTTTCTTCCAAAAGAATTTCAAAATTTCAAATTATTTCTAGTACTAGACAATTGCTGATGCTGGTACCGGACGAGCATAACATTGGTACCAGATGAGCGTAGAATTGGTATCGAAAAAGTAGAGTACCAGATGACATGGAGTGTGGGTACCAGATGAATGTGCAGGTACTGGTTGACTGCAGTACCTTTTGGTACCAGATGACTTGGAATGTGAGTACCGGATGACCTGGAGTGTGGGTACCGGTTGACTATAGAATATTCTGGTACTAGATGAATTAGAGTGCGGGAGCATATTTTTTGGACATAGAAACATAGGATTAAACCATCATCAACAAAACTGTTGTATAATCATCATTTTAATCACTAAAATTATGAAAAATTATGTATTAACCACATAGGATGAATAGGAAGAGATAATAGAGGTTTATGGTGTAATTAGCGATATATTATTGATGAAATGCAAGGATAAGTTGTAATGATAAGTGTATTTGTATGGCAGAAAATATGACAAAACTAGGGCCCAACACACCCCCAAACCTAAGGATTTTCATGTCCTCATGCAAACAAGGTGAAGAACTTATGATAATCTGCTTATAGACTTATGTGACATTGTTTCTTTTGTGTAGGTGTTGTTTCTTGTGGAATGACACTTTGGAAACTATCACGGATTGAATTTCAAACAGAAAAACAAAATTATCATTAAAATGGAGGACAACAAGTGGATGGGGTATCAGAGTGACGGTGAATGGTGTGCATGTGGAGAATGGTTTATAAAATGATGGTGATGGTGGTCGTATGAACTTGGACGCCTTTATACTCTGTATCTTACATCAATTTTAATACCAATATTTACTTTGTGGTTCTTTGTTTCGATAAGAAATAATGATTTCCTCCTCTTTGAGATGGCTTAAGAATGATTTATGATGTACAAAGAGAAGACACTATAGATGTTTCTTTGTATTTGTATACCACATATTTCCTTTTCATTACTTGGTCTTATCATCAGATTATATTGTTCATTATGACAAGTGGAGAGAAGATGGAGGGTTTACTGAGTAGTTGTGATAATGCATAGTGGAGTGTGGAGTGGGTCATATTGGTTATGCATCATGTTTTCCAAGTTCTTAGTAAATTATAAATATTTGTACTAGTTTTACCTCAAGTTACCCTTGATTTGAATTCTAATGCATGTTGAAGTGTAAACTATGGAGAACATGACAAAATGTCTACAAAATCATGATGTAGACTGCTGCAATTTGAAGATGAAGTGGAGCAAGGTTGAGAACTGATGGATATCTAGGAGAGAGTTGATGAATGTTGATCTGTTGAGATTCCTTATGTCTCTCTCTCTCACCCCCAAACCCGTTGGTTTGCATATCCTCATGCAAACTCTCATTAACACACAAATTTTCTGCAAGCTAAAAGTGGACTATGTGGAACCGATGCATGTTGACTGAAGGAGAGAAATGAAGTATGTCATAGCTAAGAGCTACTGAAAAATATCTTGCAAAATGTACCCTCAAAAAAGATTTAAATTTCCGTACAAGAACCTACTAGTTTCTTTACCAGCAGTACCGGAACAGAAAAATCTAAAAGAACTAAACCAACACTGTTATTATGAGAGAATAAATAAACATTGATGTTATGCCAAAGAAACAACCAAAACTTAAACTTTATCCATGCTTGTAAATTTGGAAATGAAATGAATTTAAAATATTACAAGCATAAAGGAAATTCCTAAATTACTTATTACATATGATTTCATCAATCATTAATAGTTGTATGCTCAAAAAACCATGTTAATTATGATGGGGGATTTTTCCTCTCATCCTTGAACATGTAAACATGAGGAGATAAGTGGTCTTTGATAAATGAGAAATCAATAGGAAACCAGTCATCCTTGTTTAATTTCTCAGAGAATTTATATCATTCAAGTGATATTGATAAAGTTTGCATTTGAATTTATTAGACTACTACACTTATGGGTCCCACCTCTAGGACAATGACATCCTGGGTATGAATGATGGGGTCTTAAGACCATCTTACAGACATTCTCAGATGACGATTAGATGAGGTTCATTAGCCTTTTGTTCAACCATACATGCTTCTTCTTAAGGATTTACACAAGTATATTGTTCATATAGAGAAATATAGATTAGACATAATGAAAGACATCAAAATTAGAACCCATTGCCAGCAAGCCTGTTCAGTACTCCGATGAGGTAATTTTGACATCTAAGAAATATCCTTCCTAGGAAGAATTCCCCATTGCCCATAAGTCTATTCAGTACCTCGATGGGTTTGCCTAGTTATACCACAGGCTGGTACCCGCTACCAACAAACCTGTTCAGTATCCCTATGGGTTAGCCTCTTACACCCATTTTCCATCAAAGGCTCTTGTCCCAATATTTACCCTTAATATAAAATTTATAGATTTCTTTCACATGGGTGAATAGGGGAGCATATTTGAAAACCTTTTTATAGGATGGGATGGTATTGAGTTGGAAGATATTTTATAGATTTCCCATAAAATAGTGTTCGTATGAAAAATAGACTTATGTATCGAGATTAATCGAAAGACATATCATGGTAAAAATTACTTAATGTGTGGTGGATGAGGCCATGAGAGAATGACCTAAAGGTGCCTCTAGTCCCCAAGTTCATATTCTCCATATAAGATTGTGTTCCCTCACAAGTAGAATTTTCATTCACTCTCCTGCTACTATTTGATAAGAATGCTTGAATAACAAGTTCTGATAGGAAACTAAGATGTACAAGTTACCTTTTGGCATCATTATGCATACCTTAAATATTTTGTAAATCCCCATAATATTTTAAAGATTAGGCTTATGAGCAATTGCTATTATTAATAGTCAGAAATCTGTATGTAACAAGAAGAAAAAATATCTTAAGTTGTTTTGGTTTTTGATGTTAGATCACCAATATTATCTTCATCTCATTTTATTTATTTGAAAAGAAACACGAAAAGATGTTGCATTTATTTAGAACTAGGTTAACTAACATGCAACGTTTACTCTATCCTATCTAAGAACAAAAAATTAAATTTCATGTGTAAGAATATTTCCAATGTAACCATGTGCATAACAGATATATGGGTTTGAAAGATAAGATTTAATGTATACCATAGTACGAAGAACCAGTTGATTTGGTGATGATGTGAAGAGCTTTTGAAGAAGAGAGTGGTGGTTAAATATGGTTTTCATCTGGAACCACTGTTTGATATAGTCATGATGTTATTGATTCACTTCCTCATTTAGACCACTTTGCATGTCCCCCTCTGTCATGCCAGGAAGATCATATTCTTTTGAATAATTGGTCTCATAAGTGCATGGAGGATCTTCATAAAGGCATATCAAAAACTCCTTGATCTCAGGTTCTAATGGCGTCTCTCCATCGAATGTGGTCTATGATTATTTAGTCTCTCATATAGTTTGGAAAGGGTGATTACAAAAGGATTTTATATCTTCTTGTGGATGTATCTCATGGAACTCTTCTTCTTCTATCACTTCTGGAGAGGTACATAGGTTCTTGACTACTGTCAATATTTTCTCTTCATGAGAGACAGAGATCCCAATTGCTGCTAGGATTTAAGAAATTTCTTCTAAACTCTTGATCATCTTTGAGTTCTCATTATTGGTTGATGGGTCCTGATTCACACATGGATTAGTGTAGGGGGGGTTCTTACAATGCCCAAAAACTTTTAAAAATACTAAAGAAAAAAGAAGAAAACTAAAAGCAAATGTAAGCAAACCAATTATATACTTGAAGCGCCACCATGCTACTAGGACCTTGATGTCACCAAGTTATCGATTCACACAAGTTATCTTCTCTTCTCATATATATATTAAAAAAAATGGCTAATGCTAATAAAACACAAATTCTAACTACTGAAAGGAAGAAGAAAAACTGAATTTGGAACAACCCCACTAAAGTGGATACGTGGGATCTTCCTTCATTTCTTACTGTCTTCTCTCCTCCCTTAGGTCATACTTAAAATAACACCACACTTGCATGAAAAGAAACATACTTGCATGCAAGGAACAATCAAGGATTTGGAGAAATAAAAGCAACCTACCTATGCTCTAATCCCTTTAGCACCTCCCCGAAAATGGTGCAAAAATGTTGGGATAAATATATGCATTATTAATTCCCACATGTAATTATCAACCGGGGCTCATAAGCTTCAAGGTGCAAGTGCAAGAAACGTAGGATCAGAGCCTAGTCTAGCCTAATCTAAAGTGGAAAAAACAATCTTTAAACCCACACTGCAGGAAATTAACACCAAGGATTCATCACTGGGATGTAGGAATAACTTAGTGCTATAAATGATTAGATGACAGTCTTTCATGCACTCAGGGTGATGTTCATGTGATTAATCGTGGGTAGCTTACTTAAGTTTTTTGTCCTTCAATGATTATTTCCTATAGTGGATCCACACTTAAATGCAATAAAAGAAACAAGCGAACGGAAATGAAATTCATGATAGAAACTAACACCTTAGGAAGAATTCCAATGTGGGAAGGCCATATCTCATGAGTTAGACCTTCAATATATTTGTTGGTGATTAAAGCTATGTGAAATTAAAGTGAAAAGAATCCAAAGCTATAGGAAAATAAAGCAATCTGAAATCAAACTGTAGGAAATTTGATAAAAGAAATCTAAAATCAGTCTTAAGCAAAAGGAAATCAAACAAGGCTGCAAATTAAATCTAAACATGAAATCTTCCACAGTCAGATGCATAAATCATGGAGAAGAAGGAGAAGGAATAAGTAAATATGATACTTTAGAGATGTGAAGAAAATAATTGAAATTCTTATGCGATAGAAAAGAAATACCAACTCTGTCAAGAAAGATGAATGTTAGATGGGTTAAGAAGAGATGAACATACAATTTTCAATGTACACTATAGAACTCAACAAAGAATAATCATAAATAAGGGAGGAATGATTCTATAGTTGACACAAAAGGTTGAATGTACACAGTCAAATAAAATCTAGAAACATGGTTGAAGAAAATGAAATGGATTATTGGTGACAATTGTCTAACTTAGAGGATTTGCAATCAACCAAGCAAGGAAAGAAGATGAATGAAAATGAATAGAGGCATAATGGGTGGTGTGTGTTAATGTGAAAGCTATGGGTGCAAAGAATGAATAAAAGAGAGGGGTAATCTTCTCATAAACAAATGTAAATTCCCATGCATAGGTAATCAATCTGTAAGCACATCATGAAGGATGGCACACACTCTAAATTGTAAATAATAAGTGTAGTTTTGAACCTATGTTTTTGTGTCTTCTATTCATAAATGAATTAAAATATCCAACTAAAGATCAAAACTCTGTTTTATGCATTTGCCACAAGTTAGAAGGAAAAAACACTATTTAATAATGCGAGCAACAAATAGATGTCAAATTAATCAAGCATGAATGGGAATAATTAGAGCAAGGCACAAAGCAATGAATTGTTGGTCAAATAATCATTACGCATAGAAATAGAGTAGCATGAAAACACATATATCAAAATCTTGTAAAAGGAATATGATTGAGGTTAAATCCAAAATGATGATGCTTTGAGTGGAAGGGCATCGATTCAATTTTTTCATGAAACCAATTGTAGAATCAAATTGCTGAATTGAAACACACAATTCATGGAAATCAAATCAAATCAAATTCATAAACTAATTAGCAAAAGAAATTGAAACAGGGACATACCAGGATCGAGGGGCCCTACCCGACCTAGGCATGCTACTGGAAGACTAATTCATATCAGAACTAGAATAATGCATCAAATATCAGCCATAAATTGTTCTTGTTTATTAGAAATCAAAATCTATGATTACAACATTTTGCTCATCAATTTCATGTCTCTAATATGATAAATTTATCCCAAATACAAATTTTAAAGAATAAAAATGGCTCCTCCTTAGCCCTATGAGGATCTTATTTATACATGAAATCGAAAGGGAGATGATAGAACCGAATCCCCCAAAATCAGATTTTGGTTAAAACCAATTTTACAAATTTTAGAGCAAAATCACAAAAATATGGGTTTTATTGTAATTTGGGTAGATTCGAGTTAGGGATCCACCCATATCTTCCAAAATAATTATCATTTTGAAAACATGCCCACATATTACTCAATTTTCCACATTCTAGAAAAAACTTGTTTCATAGAATTTATATATCTGATGCCATATGCACGAAAATTGAGGCTCAAGTTGGCAGTTTAAGATTTTTGCTAATTTTTTGTAGAATCATTCCCCCTGAGATGGAGGTCCACACGTGAATTATGAATCACATTTCCACATGTAAACATCATTCTGGACAAAACCCATGTCCTTGATTTTCTTCTAGAATCATTTCAAATTTTCGAATTATTTCTAGTACTAGACTGTTGTTGATGCTGGTACCGGAAGAACACAACATTGGTACCGAACACGCACATAATTGGTACTGGATGAGCTGAGTATCGGATGAAATAGAGTGTGGGTACTGAATGACTATGCAAGTGCTGGTTGACTATAGAACCTTTGAGAACCAGATGACTTGGAGTGTGAGTACCGGATGACCTAGAGTGTGGGTACCAGATGATTGTGTAGGTACTGGTTGACTGTAGAACCTTCTGGTACCAGATGAATTGGAGTGCAGGAACATATTGTTTGGAAATAGAAACATAGGATTAAACCATCATCAACAAAACTATTATATAATCATCCTTTTAATCACTAAAAATATGAAAAATTATGTATTAACCACATACGATGAATAACAAGAGATAATAGAGGTTTATGGTGTAATTAGTGATATATTATTGACGAAATGTGGGGAGAAGGTGTAATTATGAGTGTATTTATATGGTGTAAAATATGACAAAACTAGAGCCCAACATCCCCCATCAAAATAGGAGGACCTTTGCATGCATCCAATGAAGAGTAGACTTCTTTTGTCATTGCCATGTGGTGTGATGCTCCTGAATATATGATCCAAGAATTGGGAGAGGAGTTGATGGAAATCAAAGCATGGATATAATTGCCTTTCTTTGGACTTTGATCTTCTGGATTCTTCTTCTTTTCACCCTTGGGGATGCAATCTAGGTTGTTTTGCTGAAGTATTTGGACCATTTGATCTATTTGTTTCTGCATACATATGTATTTTGGATGGAATCCTTTATGGAAGTAAGTGCATTTCTCTCATTTTCTTCCCTTTCCACCTTTGGATCCAGAGGCATCGTTGAAGGGTTTTGATTACCCTTCCTTCTTTTCATTTGCATATGCTTACCTTTTGTCTTTGTCTTTAGATTTTTTATATTGATGACCGCTACCATCTTGCAAAGTAAGTGCATGTGCCTTTGGGCCTTTGATTTTTCCCATATTGATGAGCTTGTTCTACTCTTGTGTCAGAGACTCGATAAATGCCTCAAGAGAGGGAATCGTCCAAGTGGCTCCAGAGGTCAGCCTAAATAAATGAATTGTAGATACAAACACCGAGTATTCCGGACCAAGTTTGGAGAGAATGGTAAGAACCATTTGTTTCTCCTCCTTAGATTTATCAACCCCACAAGCCTTGAGTTGTGACATCAAATCCTTATATTTGGTAAATAAATATTGGAGATTATCGAAGGTTTTTGGATCCAAAGTGAGAAATTCCACCTCGAGCATGTGTCCCCTCATCTCATCATGTTTTCCAAACATCCCTTCCATGGTGGTCTAGGCTTCATTGGGGGTTTTACAGGAGGATATGTGAAAGAGGAGTTTAGTAGAAATGATATTGCAAATAGTTCCAAACGCTTCATCCATTTGATTTAGATACTTGGATTTTTATATGGCTGATGTGGGTTTGGTATCTGTGTTCATGGTTAACCTGTATAATCCTCTTCCTTGAAGATGCATTATTATCTTCACCTTCCATGCAAAGAAATTGTATGGTGTAAGAATGAATTCTTTTGGAAATTTCATTTTTCCACTATCTTCAATCTTCAATACCTGCAAAAGTAATCTGGTGTGTCTTTTTCCTAGCAATCCATCGACTCTCATACCATGTAAATGTGTTGAAACTGCATAGAAAATATATATTTAGAAAATGAAATACACAGTTTGCATAGAAAATATGAGAAAAGGGAAACAAGAGAGAAAGAATGGAAGAATTCTCATTAACCAAATGAATGAATGATAATTTACACATGATATACTCGGTATAACTCAACTAATGAGAATTGCAGGAGAAGACAGTGTGTCATAGTTGTGGTATAGAGTGATCTGGACACACACCAATAGTTACGGGAGTAAAATGCCACCTATTATAGTCTCTCAGGCAGTTACGGGAGTGAACTTCCACCTAGTATGAGTTAACGAGTCTCTTAGTCTTCAACTAATTGATTGAAATAGAGTGAAGTGAGGAGGAGATTAGGAAATAATGAGTAAAGAACTAGTCTAGTGATAATCCCAATGACACTGCACATTAGTTGGTGATGATCCCAATGTTGCATGGTGATTATCCCAATGTGGCATCTAGAATCCACTCAACTAATCAAACTTAAGTGTGAACTCAAGAGAATATTCTCCCTAAACTATAGGAGACCGAATAATTACCGATAAACAATAGGGAAAACCTTAGGAAAAAGAAATCTTAGGTGTGTTTGAAGTATCTCCAACATTGAATACATGCCAAAGTAATTGTTTCCCAAATGGTATAGGGTTGAAATAAAATTCAAATACATACCCAAAGGAGGATACCCCACAAGTTCCCTGAGAAGACTCTATCAATACCTCATAGCCATGTTGTGTATACTATATGGGGAACCTGACGCATTATAATTCTCCCTATCCTATATGCCCCTGATATATTACTGCATAGATGAAGGGATATAATTCAATTGGGATGAAATCCTATCTAAAAATTTCACGATGGTTATCTCTACGGTAAAAGGATCCCATCCCAGAACGTTTCCAAGATTCCACATGTCCTCGTACCTATTGGAAATCATGTGCATAGCCAATAAATATGCTAGGATGGGGTGGATTTGGAAGCCATCCAACCTGACAATTCATGTTTACTGTAAAGTGCTTTGGGAGCACAAGTACCTCACAAAATACTAGAAGATATGCAAGCACTTTTTGGCCCCTTTGTACAGATTCATCTTATACACCACTCCTCCTTCCATGACCGATAAATCTATAACAGTCATCAAGAGAATTGGGGTCTGGCATCTCATGGATCACGACACATATATTAGGGTGTATGGTGCAATGGAACACCTCATTTGCTTCCCCAATTCGTGCCTGACAAGATTGTACTTCAGGAGTTCACATACCATACCATCATATGTGTGGTTGGGGGAATGTTATATCGACTAAAAAAAGGTAATATGGCTATTGATACCACTATATGTTGGTAATTAATTCTTCGAGAACATAAATAAATCTCAAGGAGAGGTAAATTCCCTGCTATCTTATCACTTTAGAGAAGGACGATACATAAGACATGACCCCAAGAATATTGTGAGAGACCACTTCAATAAAATTGATCTGCCCTAGAAATATACCATAGACATCTGGGAGGAAGAAGAACCACACTAGAATGCCCAGACTTATGATGAAGCCATATTCAAACGACATGGCCATATAAAAGGGAGTATCAAAAATGAAGAAAAGTATAGAGAAGAAGATAAGAAGAAGGAATAGGAAGAGGAATCTAGGAAATCACCCCGCACTTCCACCTCAATACACTCAGGGTCAATGGAAGAGGTATAGGAAGTGCCAAATGATAAGAAGAGTAGGGATGAGGAGAAATTCCTAAAAAAGAAGAATGATGCAGGAAATAAGAAGAGAAATATAGATGCAGACAAAGGGAAAGGCAAAGCAGAGGTAGAGGAAAAAGTTGCAGCAGAACGAGAGACCAAAAAAAAGGAGCAAGTAGCCAAAGAGGCAACAACAAGAGTGACAATAGAAAAAAAAGAAAAGGTATCCAGAGATGCAGACAACAAAGTGGTTGAAGTAGGAAGACAACAAAAGGACGCGGAAGCCAGAAGAGGGGAAACCCACCCTGTTATCACTCCAGGAAACTCTCCTAGGCTGTATCTCAGAGATGCCTGGTAACTTAACTTTTTCGTAATTATTTTCTCAATAATGGGTGTGGGGTTGGATCAAGATGAATATCTAAATCACTGGATTGTATCTTCAAGAAAATCTAGTTATATTCATACAGTACAAGGCCTTCAAGAGCTATTATCAGATAGGTTTGTATATCAAATGGATAAGAAACCAATCAATTAACCAGAACATACATAAACAATATATATGATGGGTCAACAAACTAGCAATGGATGCTTATGATTCTTGTTTTATAATCAAAGGTAAGATGATAGTTACCATAGGACATTTAAACAGAGACAAAGAAATGATTTCAACTCATAGGCATAGAATAGAAATGAAAAGAGAGTCTGACAATAACAATGAAAGAATCTTGCAGGCTTAATATATTAAAGAAAGTGTCTTTATCACAATAATAGTAGATTCTAGAAGTCAAATTTGAACCTTTTGTTCATCAAATGTTCTTGGCTTTATAGCCTTTACAAACAGTTTCAAGATCCTATGATACTGGATCGAATTTTGCCTAAAATAGAAAGTCAATAACTGGCCCAAGAAAATAGGCAAGGATCCCATAAAGTAGGTCAATTCCCATCCTTGGATGATATTTATGTCCTTCAGATTCTTCGATAGGTGTAGTGAGCCTTCCGAGGTTGTTGGATTTTTATGTGATATGAGAGAAGTTGAAAATGACACCTGCTGACAATCAAACAACGCTTATCCCTGAAAATAGCTAACCAATTTTGACCTTTATGCCTTGTAGAGCATCTCCAAAATCAAAATAGACTCTTGATAAGGATGTCATTAATTATTGTCTATCAATTGGAACCATTCCCGAGGCTTTTGGACAAGGAAAACCTGGATCTGTGCAAAAATATTAACTTTCTGCCCTATTGGTGCTTTCGGTAGCTAGAATAGATAGAATCCAGACCAATTAGCTACCAAAAGCTTTGCTTTCGGTGGATAATGAACAATCAAAATGTTCTCCTAAGCCACCGAAAGTTCTGTTTCAGTGAAATTATGAAAATTTCAAAATACCTTTTCTCTTAGCTCAAAAACACCTTGGGGATGATCTTTTGAGGCTTTTGCATCTTGCTCAAAGACTGTAGGATTGTTGGCTGCCTCTAGTTCATTGCATTGAACTACTACCTCTGCTAAGGTTTCGAGAGTAGCATGTGTTTGAGACTGGTGTTTTGAAGACATAGCTTGCGACCTTAAAACCCTGACCTTTTTCTTCAAGTCCTGAGATACTCTCTATAAGCTGTTGTAATCTTTTACAATCGTCTCTTTCTTTTTCTTTTCCTTTATGCTTTCATGTGATAATATTTCTAAGGCTGGGTTGATTTCTGAAAAATTCTTTGACAGGGTTTCATATCTGGTTTTAATTACCCTTTCTAGCACTTCTTGTTGAGCTAACTTCTTTTTAAGCTTCTTGATTTTCTTTGATTTACTCTGCTTCACTTTTTTGCTAGATGAGGCATCGAAAACTTGTAGTTCTTGTTCTTCTTGGGGTGTAGATGATGGAAGATATTCATACCGTGCTGTGAATACATCTACATAAACTGAATTTTCATGCCCTATTTCAATCTGGTGCTCTTCATCCTCTAAGTCTGTGTAGGGAAGATTAAGAATGCTCTTGTTCACTGGGAGTTCTTCAACCTTCTCCATTTCACTGCTGAAGTTTAGTTTATTCTTAGTTTTATTAAGCTTAGAAGAAGGAGAGGGTTGATTAACTGGAACTGGAGAGATAGCTCTCCTCCTCCTCTTTCCACTTCTAGGAGTAGAAGACTTCTTGGAATGAGGACTCTTTTTACCCTCTGGATGCACATCAGTCTGAAAAGCATTCCATAACAAGAAGTAATTCCATTCTTTGCTTCTTCTCTGCAATAGCTCACAAACCAAGAGTTTAATTAAACCATGGTGGGATAGTATACCTGCAACTTTATTGGGCTTAGCCTTGACCTGATGAGCCATCTTAGATAAGCCTCTATGGAGAAAATAGTGCAGATTGAGTGGGTTTCTACCAGTAAAATGATTCATGAGTTTGAAATGGTAAATCATCACCCTATTATATATACCTTCACAAGTTATATCGACCAGAATGGCTTTTAGTAACTGTTTCCATTTCTCTTCAAGGAAAGACACAGGAATGCCTTTCTTCCATATCAAACTCTTGTGTTCTAGTTTCAAGTAGGACCTGAATTCAACATTCTTCGTGACAGTGGTTTTAAACCAATTTTCTCCAGTCATGGGAAGCTCTGTCACCTCAAATATGAGGGATTCATCCACCTTGAATTCATCTCGACCGATGACTGATTTCCTTCCATCAAAATTTAGGGAAAAAACTTATGCCACCTACTGGTGAGAGCTCTGTAATTTTTTACAAAAATTATAGCAACCTGTGTCCCTAAAAAGTTGGCATAGCTCCGGGTGCGATTCCAAGTATCTGATATTGTCTAGCTCTTTCCTTAGAGTTGATCCTCCTTTCTTCATTTGTCGCAAAGTTCCTGTACAACTACAATTGGAAAATCAAGTTTTTGGGGAAAATTGCACAGCGTAGACTTAGAGAGATTTGGCTCGGCTGTGACAAGGATGAGAAATATGAGGCATGCATTAGAATGTGGTGCTGATTACAAGGGATGTGAAAGAGCGGCTTGTGATTTGAAACAATCATGGTTGATGACTGTAATGATGAAAGGTATGTAACCATGTGGTTTGATGAAACAACAATCCGAAAATATTTGCTACATCTTGTAGAGATTAGCTCCCAGTCTTAAACGGTTTCTTCTCCTGTCTTTTTGATGGCTAATTGCAATTATAAAACTTCAAACCTGATGGTTTAAGTGTGTGAAAGTACATGTTGAATCCTCCCCCGCTCCTGCGATTTCAGTGGTTGAAATAGCCCTAAATTTCTTTGTTTAAGCTGTCGAAAGCTAAGGCTTTCGGTAGCTAAGAAGCACTTTCGAAGAAGCGCCTAAGCCATTGAAACCTAAAATTTGAATTAAATCAAATAAAAACTAAAACAAATGTTTTATCTAACTTTATTACATGCATAAAGCTCTAAAAAATTATCTTTAAAATTTTTAAAAAGTATTCTTTTAAAAGACATCCTATCACCTAAAATGAAATAACTTGATTGATTTATTTGAGGAGATAACACTGGCTCCTATTGGGGGTGAAAGCATCCTTGTGAGGTTTGAAGAACCATCAAACCAATGCCTTTCCTGTAAGATGAAAATTCAAACCTATCTACTAGTGTTTCCATTGGGCATGGAGTTATTTTGCAAAAACAAAAACCGAAAATAAAATTTACAATGGCAAGGCTTTGAAGCCTTAGATAAAATAGAGTTTCAGAAAATGCCCATTGACTGGGCCACCAAACATTTCTTCACCTTCCAGATCTTGCAGAATGAATGTGTTGTTGTGTTGTACTTGAGTTATCATGAAAGGACCGATCCACAAAGAGTCAAACTTGTCATTCTTGCCTTTATCTTGTCTGAGAACATCCCATTTCAGAACCCAATCACCAACCTGAAAGTTGTCCACCTTTTCTTTTCTATCAAAAGTATCCTTGATCCTCTTTTGATGAGCTTCTGATTTATCCACTAGTTGTTCTCTGACTTGCTGCAATTATACCAAGTCAAGCATTCTTCTTACCATATGATTCGATTTAGTTTGTTCTTCCTGAAAGAACTTAGCCACTGGTAGAACTAGCTGAATGGGGAAAATGGCATCAGCTCCATAAACCAATTTGAAAGGAGAAGTTCCTATAAATTTCTAGTTAGTCACTCTATTATCCCAAAGAGAAAACTTTAGTTTAGAATCCCAGCTCCTTTGATTCTCCTCCAACAAATTTCTGATGATTCTGACTAGACTCTTGTTGGATTACTTGGCAAGGCCCTTGAGGGTAGTAGGAAGTAGAGTGTACCAATTGAATGCCCATTGACTTACACATGTCAACCAATGCATCAGATTTGAAGGTTGCTGCATTATCTATCACTAGCCTTTTTGGGCAACCAAATATGATCAGGATGTTTTCATACAGAAACTTCATGACAACTTGATGAGTGGAATTTCTAGTGGGGATTGCCTCTATCCACTTGGTAAAATAGTCAGTGGCTACCAGGATCCACTTATGTTTATCACTATATGAAGGATTAATCTTGCCTATGAAATCTAAGCCCCACTGCTAAAAAGGACCATTCACTACAATAGGTATTAGGGGTAGAGATTTTAGTTGTTGCTTCCTTATGAATCTTTGGCACTTATCACAAGATTTCACAAAGGTGCACACATCTGAAAAAAGAAAAGGCCAATAATACCCAACCCTTAGGATTTTATGAGATGTGGTATTCTAGTAATGATGGCTTCCACAAATACTTGAATGAAACTGATGCATGACTTCAGCTGACTCGTCTTTTTCCAAACATCTCAGTAGTAAACTAGAAGGATCTTTCCAATACAAAAGATTATCATTAATGCAGAATTTAATTGCTCTAAGCTTAAGGGCTCAGGCTTGAGTCATGCTAAGTTCAGGAGAAACCTCCAACTTTCGTAAAAAATGAACAATACATGAATACCATTCACATGAAGACAAATTCTCAGTCAACTGTTGGTTTTCATGTTTCTCTTTTGCTGCTACTCCTGTCTTCAAACTTGTTGAACTTTCCCCAATGAAATTTATGCCTAAAATATCATAGTTCTCTTCTTTCATGAGCTTGGAAAGGCCTTGGCCTTTTACCAACTTGGTGGGCTTCACTTCTATGTCAAACTAAATCAACTTTGCAATCCATTTAGCTCTCTTTCCAGTAATATCAGGCTGGGTCAAGACATCCTTCACAGAGGCTGAAGGAACATAGGCAACAACCTTTGCATGAGGATATAAATTCTAAAAGATTTTAATGACTTAATGAGAGCATAGGCTTGTTTTTCTATAGGATCATACCTTAGTTCAATATCCCTGAGTGATTTTCTGAATAAATCCACTGGGTGATCAAGTTCTTCATCATCTTTTTGTAACAAGACTGCTACCACTGTGTCATAGGAAGAAAAAGAGAAAATATAGAAATTCTTGGTGTAATATGGATTGATTAGAGTAGGAGATTCCATGATAGCCTGCTTGATATCCTGAAATGAACTTCTTGCATTATCTATCCATTTGATCTCATATCCCTTTTTTAGCATAGAGGTTATATGTTTCACTAACTCAGTGGAATTAGGAATAAAACTTCTGACAAAATTGATCTTACCGAGTAGGGATTGGATATCCTTCTTTGACCTTGGTATGGATAACTTATGAATTGCTTCCACCCGACCTAGATCAATTTTCACTCCCTCTTCTGAAACAATGTGGCCTAGGAGCTTACCCTTCTTGAGAGAAAATTTAGACTTTTTTGGGTTCAACGAAATCCTGAACTGTCTACATTTCAAAAATACTCTTTTCAGAGGCTTCAGATGCTCTTCATGACTGCTGGAATAAATTGTGATATCATCAAGATATATGAGGAAAAACTTGTCCTTCTCTCCCATGCAATCTATGTTCATGGCCCTCTGAAAAGTGGCCTCAACATTCATTAGCCCCAATGGCATCTTGGCATACATGAAGGTACCCCAAGGAGTAGTAAAGGCAGTTTTTTCTTGGTCATCAGGGTGTACAAAAACCTAGTTATAATCTAAGAATCCATCTAGGAAAGACATGACACTTGCTCCTGAAATTCTTTGCATCAAGTGTTCCATCTTGGGTAGGGGATAGTTGTCTTTCTTGGAGCATTTATTTAGGTTTCTAAAATCAACGCATAACCCCATCTCACCATTTTTCTTCCTCACTATCACTAAGTTTGTGATCCATTTAGAGTATCTTAGTGGAATTATGATTTTGGCATCGAGGAGCTTTTTGATTTCTTTTTCAATTACAGGAAATAAGAGAGGACATATAGTTCTTAGCTTCTGTCTCAATGGGATGGTGTCTTTCTCCAGGGGAATCTTATGTTGAATGAAATCAGGATTATAGGTTTTCAGATCATTGTATTTCCAGGCGAAAACATCAGCAAATTCCTTCATAATGTTGCAATATTCTAACCTTTGATCAGTAGTTAAATCAGTGGATAGATTTATGAATTTAGGATGACTCTGGTTTCCTATATTGTGCTCATGGACAATGGGATCCTTGTCCTTCTTATCTGGTTTGTAGGGGACATCGTTTTGGTCAAAAAGCTTCTCAAGAGGCACCAAACCCTGAGGTATATAATTGTTGGGCAGTTGAACAATATCATGTTGACCCATTTTTCTCTTCAACTTAGGATTTTTGGATTCCCCTACATTTTGATTTTCCTGGTCAATATGCATATCAAAAAATTCATATACAACCTGGAGAAATCTACTAAGCTCATCATCATCTTCAAAGACTTTCCAATACTTGATATTTTCGGGCAGGGATGGTCTATATTTGACTTGGATTTCATAATCCAGTCGAGGAGGCATGGGAGGAATGAACATACTGGCTGATACATCAAGGGAATCAACTAGGTTATTCATAGCTCTGGGTATATAAGAAATATCAAAAATGGAAAAAGAGTCCCCGAGTTTTCATACCTCATCCTTGTAAGCTTTCAACCTGACATATTTTTCTTGGAAAGTATTGTTTACTTGTTGTATGATGAGATCTGCATATCCAAACACCTTTATACCTTTGATTCCCATCTCCTTGGCAGAATTTAATCCCAACAACAAAGCTTCATACTCTGTTATATTGTTAGTAATCTTGAAATCAAGTTTAAAATACAAATGAATAGTCTCCTTTGAAGGAGAAATCAAAACTACACCTGCACTTGCTGAGTCTTTGGTACTGGCACCATCAAAGAACATGCTACAAATGGGAGTACTCTCTCCCACAGTCTGCTGATAAGTAGGCTTTGTGAGCTGCAAAGGAGCTGGTTGAGAATCATCTATTTGCAGAATGCATGCCCCAAAGTCCATTTCCAATGCATAGATGGGATGATTTAAAGAACTTTTCTCATCACTAATGATGTAGGCAAGTTGATTCTCTCTATAAAGTCTCTTTACCTCTCCTCCAAACATCGGGACTGTGGCATACAAAAGATCCATCTGCAGGGTACCACCTAGCCTTTTTCTCCATGAACGTGACAAGAGGAGGCCAAACTTGGGTGGGATATTAGCCACTACAACATCCATTACCATGCTTCTCATTAGAAACTGGGCAAGTTTTATGAAAAGGTCTTTTATGAGGCATAAGATTGTGTGACGCTCCAGAGTCAAGCAAGCAGTTGTGAAGGATATTGCCATGGACATTTAGGGATATGTAGAAGGGTGGACAAGAATCATATCGGTCCTCAACCATAGGTCCTATAGTCACTGTGGGATTGTCATCCTAAAGGTTTACATAATCAATAGCTATGGGAGTCTTTGGTTGAAGGGAATTTAGGATAGCAGACTTGAATATGTCATTTTTCATAATTTTAGTCAATGGCATAGGTATTTTTACCTCCTAAATTTCTGATTTCGAAATTAAATGAATATGATGTTTTGTCAAAAGGTCTTACCTCATTAGAGGGAGCTCTGAGGGACACCTGTTCCCTATCTTGGGGCTGCAATGGATTCTGCTGCTATTTTTTAGGAGTGGAGATCTGCTTTGCAGGAACAATAGGCTGCTTGGCAGCAACATATTTCTTTTTTCTAGGGGCAACAAGCAATGGCTTTGAAGCAACAATCTTAGATCTTAAATTATAACTTGGCTGATCATATGTCTGATAAAAATATTCTTCTATGCTTGTCTCATTAATCTGCTCATTCATGAGGGCCTCCTCATATTCTGTTTGTGTTAATAAAGAGGAATTAGCATCATCTTCGAAACAATTGATGTCATCTTCTTCTTCAACTTCACCATGAGATATCTCCTGCTCTTCTTCTAGGACAACATTTTGGAAAGGGGGCCTGATCCTTTGGTATTTAGCTGCATTCTTGTCTCTCTAAAGGATCTGGACCTACTGGTTGTTCCTTTTGTAGGGAAATGCATTGGGATTCCTGGGAACATAGGCATTAGGATCTTTACTTCTTGCTGGTTGCTGACTTTGAATGTTCAGTTTTGAAATCTCCGAGGTCAAGCTGTCCAACATCTTGGCCATCTTTTCCATTTTGGTATTTGAAGAAGAAGGAGGATCAACAGATGAGTTCTTTGGTATTTTGGTTAGCTATTTTCAGGGATAAAAGTTGTTTGATTGTCAGCAGGTGTCATTTTCAGGGATAAAAGTTGTTTGATTGTCAGCAGCTGGATTTTTATGTGATATGAGAGAAGTTGAAAATGACACCTGCTGACAATCAAACAACTTTTATCCCTGAAAATAGCTAACCAATTTTGACCTTTCTTCCTTGTAGAGCATCTCCAAAATCAAAATAGACTCTTGATACAGATATCATTAATTATTATCTATCGATTGGAACCATTCTTGAGGCTTTTGGACAAGGAAAACCTGTATATGTGCAAAAATATTAACTTTCTTCCCTATCGGTGCTTTCGGTAGCTAGAATAGACATAAATTAGCTACCGAAAGCTCTACTTTCGGTGGCTAATGAACAATCTAAATGTTCGCCTAAGCCACCGAAAGGTATTTTTTAGTGAAATTATCAAAATTTCAAAATACCTTTTGTCTTAGCTCAAAAACAACTTAGGGATGATCTTTTGAGGCTTCTGCATCTTGCTCAAAGACTGTAGGATTGTTTTCTGCCTCTGGTTCATTGCACTGAACTTCTAGCTCTGCTAAGGTTTCAAGAGTAGCATGTGTTTGAGACTAGTGTTTTGAAGACATAACTTGTGACCTTAAAACCCTAACCTTTTTCTTCAAGTCCTGAGCTAATCTCCATAAGCTGTTGTAATCTTTTACAATCTTCTCCTTCTTTTTCTTTTCCTTTATGCTTTCATGTGCTAATATTTCTAAGGCTGAGTTTCTTTCTGCAAAATTCTTCGGCAAGGTTTCATATCTGGTTTTAATTACCCTTTCTAGCACTTCTTGTTGAGCTAACTTCTTTTTAAGCTTCTTGATTTCCTTTGATTTACTCTGCTTCACTTTTTTGCTCCATGAGGCATCTACAAATTGTAGTTCTTGTTCTTCTTGGGGTGTAGGTGATGGAAGATATTCATACCTTGTTGTGAATACATCTACATAAACTGAATTTTCATGCCCTATTTCAATCTGGTGCTCTTCATTCTCTGAGTCTGTGTAGCGAAGATTAAGAATGCTCTTGTTCACTGGGAGTTCTTCGGCCTTCTCTGTTTCACTACTGAAGTTTAGTTTATTCTTAGTTTTATTAAGATTAGAAGAAGGAGAGGGTTGATTAATTGGAACTGGAGAGATAGCTCTCCTCCTCCTCTTTCCACTTCTAGGAGTAGAAGACTTCTTGGAATGAGGACTCTTTTTACCCTCTGGTTGCACATCAGTCTGAAAATCATTCCATAACAAGAAGTAATTCCATTCTTTGCTTCTTCTCTGCAACAACTCATAAACCAAGACTTTAATTAAACCATGGTGGGATAGTCTACTTGCAACTTTATTGGGCTTATCCTTGACCTGATGAGCCATCTTAGATAAGCCTCTATGGAGAATATAGGGCAGATTGAGTGGGTTTCTACTAGTAAAATGATTCATGAGCTTGAAATGGTAAATCATCACCCTATTATATCTACCTTCACAAGTTATATAGACTAGAATGGATTTTATTAACTGTTTCCATTTCTCTTCAAGGAAAGAAACACAAATGTTTTTCTTCCATATCAAACCCTTGTGTTCTAGTATCAAGTAGGACCTGAATTCAACATTCTTTGTGACAGTGGTTTTAAACCAGTTTTCTTGAGTCTTGGGAAGTTCTGTCACCTCAGCTACGAGGGATTCATCCACCTCAAATTCATCTCGACCGATGACTTCTTTCCTTCCATTGAAAGTTAGGTAAAAATCTTCTGCCACATGTTGGTGAGAGCTGTGTAATTTTTTACAAAAATTATAGCAACCCGCGTCCCTGAAAAGTTGGCATACCTTCGGTTGCGATTCCAAGTAACTAATATTGTCTAGCTCTTTCCTCAGAATCAATCCTCCTTTCTTCATCTGTCGCAAAGTTCCTGTACACCTACAATTGGAAAATCGATTTTTGGGGGAAAATTACACAGCATAGACTTAGGGAGATTTGGCTCTGTTGTGACAGAGACGAGAAATATGAGGCATGCAATTGAATGTGGCGCTGATTATAGGGGACGCGAAAGAGTGGCTTGTGATTTGAAACAATCATGGTTGATGACTGTAATGATGAAAGTTACGTAACTATGTGGTTCGATGAAACAACGATACGAAAAGATTCCTTACATCATGCAGAGATCAGCTCCTAGTCTTAAAAGGTTTCTCCTCCTGTCTTTTCAGTGGTTAATTGAAATTATAAAACTTCAAACCCGATGGTTTAAGCATGTAAAAGGATGTGCTGACTCCTCCCCCGCTCCTACGATTTCGGTGGCTGAAATAGCCCTGAATTGCTTTGTTTAAGATGCCAAAAGCTAAGGCTTTCGGTAGCTAAGAAGCACTTTCAAAGAAGCGCCTAAGCCACTAAAACCTGAGATTTGACTTAAATCAAATAAAAACTAAAACAAATGTTTTATCTAACTTTATTACATGCATAAAGCTCTCAAAAATGAGCTTTAAAAAATTAAAAAAATTATTTTTTTAAAAGACATCCTATCACCTAAAATGAAATAACTTGATTGATTTATTTGAGGAGATAACACACCCAATGAAAATAGACACCCTGAAGGAATCATCCATAGACAAGGACACATATATAATAGGAAGTGGTTTAGGAATGGGAATTTGGACACCATTCCAACCGAGTGAAGTGATTTACTTGAGAAGCTTCACCTATGACAGTAAAACTGGTAGGATTGTGTAGGAATAGGTGAAGAAAGTGCTAGCAACATAAGGAATTCCTATATCGGTTGTCACACACGTCCTTGTGACAAGATATGTGAGGGAAAAACCCATAGAAATAGTTACGGATGGCTTTGCATTCATGAATCCTAACGTGGATAACATTTTAATATTATTCCAATAGATTGAGGAGAAAGGGGCAAGAATCACAGAATTGGAGGAAAGACTCCAACAAGTCAGAATTGATGAACACAACCTTCAAAGTTTCATCGTTAGTACCGAGAAGGTCAAGAGAGAGTTAGAAGAAGCCATAATAGACATGTATTCTCACCTACAACTCTTTCAAGAAGCAATTGTTTTAATCATATATCATAATAATCAGATACAAATAAAACTGACACAGTACCAAACTATGCAAGAAGGCATTAGCGACATTGACAAATGGATCATTGAAAATCCTGATGCACCTCCAGAATTGTATCGACCATCAAAATTAGAAATAAAAATGGATTTGTATAAAGATGACAATTGTCAATAGGTGGGACAGAGAGTTGATAAGGAGTTTATCAAATCAATGGTCTTGGCACGTGCATAGTTGTAAGACCCTAGGTTCGAGTTATCTTGAACAACAAAAACCCTTCAAACACTAGCCCTTTCGACATCACCTGCATGAAAGTGAAGTCTCACCCGAGGTATCTATTGGGGTTGTAGGAACTAAGTTTCTACAGTAGTTAGGGAATGGGAGGAGATCATTTTATTCATTCTTACTTATCTATTATATGCGCGTTACTTTGTCGTTGTTCTTCGTTAGCTACTTAGTGAATTCATATTCATATTACCATTATATTCTAGCTTAAAACATAAACCCATTACTGTAATAGTTGTAACTATTGTGTAATGATTACAAAGAAGAAAAATCTATTCTGACATGCATCTAGACAATATTCATGATCAATCACATAAAAGACAGTAAAAACAATATTTAACATGGTTCACCCAACTCTAGGCTACATCCATAATGAGTGGCTTCTTTATTATTTTTTATGCAATTGTCTCAGGCTTACATAATGTGCTTACAAAAATACACCATGCTATCTTTTCCTTATCCTATCCTAGCCATTATGCAGTGCAAGCCTCTCCCTCTCTCTACATCATCTCCTGAACATTTAGACATAGAATTTTTCATTCTCAGCCTATTCTATCACTCTCCTTACTAACAGGAACTCTCGACATCTTGGAACAGACTCCACAGTGCCGCTCAAGAAGAACCCTATTGTTATCGGATAAATCGGTAGGTGCAGACACTAACAGATCTCCCTAGATCCACCTAGATCTAGAACAAAACAAGACAGGACATGACTCCTTCTATAAGTTGTAGTAATTGAATCTACTACTAAGGAGGAATGAGAGACATACCTTTATATATCTTCCTTAGGTCTCTGTTGTTCCTTCTTCGCTCTGGTTCTCTTGTGAAATCAAGTCCGGGATAACAAAAACCAACCAAAGTGAAGATGGAAAAGTACTTTCAATGTCAACCTATGCATATGATCAAGGAGTTATGCAATAAAATAAGAGTGATTTTATGGGAAAGGGACATGTTGTTGTATTATATTAAATGAAAGTAGAAGATACAACCAGATCACCTTGATGTCGCAAGATTTTTTTCAGTGACCCTTGGTTCCAACACACACACTTGCTCTATGTTTGCATGAAGAAGATCCAGTACAAATTGATAGACCAAATAGAGTCTTCAAGCTTCTATCCAAGCAGATTTCTCCACACAATTCTTTCACCAATTCTTCATTCAATCTTGCTTAACCTTTTCCATGAGAAACCTTTCAATATATAGGAGAATGAGAGATGGTTAAATGGATGAGGATGATCCCACTAAATCTTAGAAGTCAGTAGGATTCCAACCATGTGAATGCCAACTCATTTTCTAGAAGATTCCCTTCTAAAACCTTCGTGACCTCTTCTCTTTTCCAAGCTTTGAAACAGGTTCACACCCTACCTTTAGAGCAGACTGTGAACAGTTCGCACCCTAAGTGTGGGTTTCTTGCAAGAATGAAGGATTTTCGCACCCTATAACATAGGAGGCCTGCAAACTCATCTTAAAAATGTGTTTTTTGGAAGAAGACAACAACCACTTTATTCAGGAAAAAAGTCCTTGTGGGAGCTTGAATACATCACTTGTAGAGACATCACCAGAGTGACCAAAATAATTTGTAACAGAATGCCCCCCAAAGTATGAGGCTGAAACTTGTGACAACCAAAATACTTTGTAAAATGCGTGTGTGTGTCAGAAATAAGGAGAGCACCTAATCGGAAACCTGTAAACAACCAAGCATCTACAGAATATAATACTAGTTCTGAGGTAGGCATTCCCATGCTCAGATCACAAATGAATGGAATCATAAACGTAGGTCATGGCCACCAATCATACACCGTGGATCCATGTCGTCAAAATGCTACATAGCCACCAGGAATACATTGTGGATCTATGTGCCGATACAAATCATACATACTTCATCATAGCCTAGATAAAAAAGATGAGACCTAGGGTCTTCAATCCCGTCACCTGAAAGTACAAATCTATACATGCGATTACATGTGATGAAGTTGAACATGGTAGAAACCACTTGATTACCGGTCATTGATGAAAATCGTTAACAAGTGAAAGGGAAATCACCATTGATGTCAATAAATCCCAAGGTATCGAAGTAGAATCTGAACAAATGAGAATGAATGAGCTGAAGTCGAGCACTCATCATAATCTCTCGATCAGGGATCAATGATGTGAAACCCCTGTCAAAAGCGAAGAGACCTTCCATTAAGGCATGCAGGTTCCAAGGTACTAAATTATTTCTAAGTCTTATTTCCGGATAATGAGTTGGAGTTGACGAAACAAGACTCATCACAAGAGGGCCTTGATGTATCCCCCATCAATGACATGAAATAAGTAATAGATTTTTAGGGTGAAACAAAGTATGAATACGGGTTGAAACAGACTCAATGAAGGCCGACATAGTAAGAATGGACAACTGTAGATGGCCGACTCAATAGAGGCCTCTTGTGAACTTCTCTTGAACATATGAATGACATGACCAAGGACTTGGAAGCACTGACTCAAAGATGACCCAGGATATGACCTTGTAACAAGTAGAACGAGAGACAAATGGATTTCCCAACCCAGATTCAAATGACGAATAGGGGGTGTCATGTTCAAGAGCGATGCTTACTGCCACTAATATGAATATGAAAACATATCCCTTTCCCAAAATATCCCCCACCATCTCTGGCAAGTACCTCTTTATTTTTACACAAGCTTGAGGAGGATAACATATGCTTGTCGATGTAATCTCATCCTTCGGATGAGTCCCTCGGAGTATATTTAACGAACCCTAGGAAGGAGTGGTTCGGTCCCATTGTGGGTCTTTCGATGTTTGTTTAACGTGTCCAAGGATAGAAAACTTGGGGGTTTTTCATGTTTTGAGAGTCTGAAAAACACTTAAAGAGAACTCGCCCAGTTCCTTTTTCATAAAAGAGTTTGACGAGACCAAAAAAGTGATAAACTATCGCCTGTCGAACATTTTCTTCAAATACTTTAACGAGCATGAAAAGAACAAGATCCCTCAACAATATTTTTCATTTTTATGGAGCGTGAAAAGATCTTAAAGGATACTCCTTTACGATAGTCGTTTTTGTGTTACCATGACGAGTACGAAAAGACGAGAAAATGTATACTCAGTTACGTTCTCATATATTTTCGAGCGCGAGAATGAACAAAGATTGAGCTCGAGGTTTTTCTAAAAAACCCTAAAAAAGTAGTCGTACATGCGACAAAAAGAAAAAACAACCACACCCCCTCATTTGGACTTCGAAGTTGCTATATTTGTGAAAAACCACACTCACAAGGCTATTAGGGTATTAGGTTTTATAAACAAAGTAATAAAAATAATATAAAAAATCAATAAAAAATAGTAAAAAGTGAATAAATATGGGTGAAAAGGACTTTTTACCATTTCATTGTTACTTTTCCCAAAAACTTGTCCAACTACCTCATTTTCCCCCAAATTTCTTTTCTTGATTGCGGGAGGCACAAGCGATCATTCGGCAAATGGTTTCAGCCAACGAGGTAATCTCTTGATTCTCTAACTTTTCTATGGTTTATTTTTGTTTTTTATTGGCAATTTTTTGGGTTTTGGGTTCATTTTATGGTCGAAACATGCGCCCAAGAATTCTCATAGGTGGGCCATGCGAGACCTACGAGAATCTTGCACTATGCAAAAGGTCCACCTGCGGGGGCCGAAAAATGGATTTTAAAGTGAGGTTTTGCTCAATAAAAATTATGCAAGAGTTTAAAACAAGTTGCTAACTTCCCTCTCATGGATATTTTGCAGGTGTTTGACCATCACGATGTTGGAATGGAGAGAAATAGAACATGAGGAGGATGATAACATTGTCGGGAATGACCTGGGTACAATCACTGCCCTCCAGGACTGTGGGCTCTTGAAATTTTTCAAGATTACAGGCATGAGAGCCCAACTCAGATTGCTGGAATACCTAGTCCACATGTGGGACGTGGATCAACAACTATTTCATGTGGGATTCCATATGTTAACACTATATATTGAGGATATCTATTTTCTAATAGGGTTGTCACGATGTGGATACCATGCTACTTTGATCAGAGGTAGAGGCGGCAGACTCCCTATGAGCGAGTATTGTCGCCAATATTGTGTTCCTGAGGTAGAGATAAGAAAGGTTAAGGTTTCCATTTGGGGGGTCCAAGATCTAACCCTAAAGACCATATTGTTTACTATTGCACGCATGGCTTGGAGCGCGACTCTGCACATGGCTCTCTAGAGCTATTTCCAATACACCATAGAGTGCATAGAGCCTCGGGTTTTCAACTAGTCGGATGCAGTTCTCTGCAGTATGAAGAGACAATTGATGAAATGAAGAAAGGGTGACTTGAAGCAGTTTGGGTACGGGTCACCTTTGGTGTCATTCTTCATCGAGAGGGTCCCACTGCTGCGACTATAGGTTGATTGGGGTTTACCAACCCCACATGATCTGAGGATGTTGAGGTGGTGTAACTTCATGGCTCAACACATAGCAGTTCCTATAATCAAGTATAATGATTCATTTTTTGACTAGTTGAGGCCCCAGATGTTGATGATCGATGACTACGCATATGCTAGTTTGGATTTTCGAGGGGATCTAGATTTGGCTCTACCTGAGGATGCTCAGTGGGGTGACTTAGGTAAGAAGTACACATTTTGTTCTTTTTAAATGTTTTTGCAAATTTTATCATATGAAATGTTTTTATGTTTATCCAAGAACTAAACCAAAAATTTCTTTTTGATGACACAGATGTGGGGCCATATCGACCTTGAGGAACGTCTCCCATTCAAATGCAAGAAGAAGTGGCTCCAATGGCGAGATGGGATGCCAAAGACTATGAGGTAGTGGAACAAAAATTAGAGGGTTTGACCACGGATGTCTCGGACATTTCTATTAGGGAGATCCCAAGACGTTATCAGTGCCATACTGTGGGTGTGTCCGAGTCTCTCAGTCGACTGCTCCATAGGGTAGCCCGAGAAGTTGTTTGTTATCGTGAGCGTCATCCATGATGCTATTTTGTAGAAGCTATGGGATTTGTATTTTGATATTTTGATCCTTGGACATAAACTTTTTGTAAAAACTTTTGATCGTTATATACATATATACGGCTTCTACCAACTTATTTTGTGTTGTGTTATACATGTAATGTGTGATTGGTTTATAAATGTCCCAAATGTCTGTCTAACACATAGTTAGTTAATTCATCAGTCAATGTATTTAGACATCTAGGAATGTGCTGATATTCGATATAATCAAAATAACGTTCCAAGAGGCGAATTCATAAATATACCCGTAATAAAGTAGGACTTCGGATAGCATAGATGTTACTTAAATGTAGTACTACTAGCTGCGAATCGATTCGTATAACCAGGCGGTGGATATGAAGCGAAATAGCATCAATCAACAATTCGATGACGATGCTATATTTTGCAATATTATTGGTCGCATGACTGAGGCACACACCTTGTAGACTGATAAGTTTGTTTGTAGGGGCGTAAATTGCCCATGCAGCAAAGGAAAGCTTCTGAGTACTACAGCTAGCACCATCGGCGAAGCCAATGTGGGATGGAAAAGAATCCGACATCTGGAAACCAAGCACAATGCAAAATAAGTGGTTGAGGGCAGAGACCAAATAACGAAAAGAGCATACTAAAGTAACACACAAAAAGTATGATACAATAAAATACAAGCACTCATGCACGGGTGATCTTAAGCATAGTACTTCTTTAAGTACAACCCATTTCTGGGTTCACTCAAAAGGATACCATCATTGTCCACCAACTTGTAAGCTCCTTTCTCCAAAACTCGTCTGACGATATAAGGACTTCGCCACATAGCTTCAAATTTTTGGCTCCTAACATATCCCGATCTTGTTCGTAAAGGAGAACTAGATGACCTTCAGAGAAAATGCGAGGCTTGACATGTTTGTCATATTGGGATTTGATGCATTTCTTCTGGGATTCTATAACTAGGGTGGCATCGCGATGGGTTTTGTCTAATTGCACGAGATACAACAGACATTCTTCTTCAGTAGAAGTGTTTGGGATAATTTCGACGACTATTTTTAGGGAGGGTATCTCACATTCAATCAGAAAGATGGATTCTATACCATAGACTAACTGGAATGGTGTAAACCTGGTAGTAGACTTAACGGATGTCTGGTAAGCCCACAATGCTGAAAACAACATCGTGTGCCAACTCCTTTTGTGAATCCCTATTATTCATCGAAGCATGGTAATGAGGATTTTGTTTATTGCTTCAACTTGGACATTGGCTTGTGGGTAATAGGGTGTTGGGTTTTCATGGAAAAGACCCAAATTTTCAGTGAGTTTGGACATCATGAAGTTTCTAAAGTGGCTACTGTGGTCAGTAACGATAGCTTGAGGAAAACCAAACCGAGCAATGATATGATTGAATATAAATAATGTTGCAGTCCTTCCGGCATTGTCGAATGTTGGCATCACGTCAGCCCATTTCGTAAAATAATATACAGTTACAATAATGTATCCATGCCCCCCAGTCAAGTGAGGGTGACATGTCATGAAATCAATACCCCATTTTGCAAAAGGACCAACGAAGACCATAGGGTGTAGAGGAGTAGGGTGTGATTGTATTTTATTGTTGTAGGTTTGGCAAGCGTGGAATTTTTGGATGGAAATTATACAATCGTTGAATAAAGAAGGCCAAAAATACCCCACTCTTAAGATATTTCGGGCAGTAGCACACCCAGACATGTGACCACCACAGGCTCCAGAATGGCAGTCATTTAGGGCTTTCTCAGCTTTGTCAAATGTGAGGCAGCGTCGAAAAACAGAGTCAATCCCATGACGATAAAGAGTATCACCTAGGATAATATACTAACAGGCTTGGTAGTGTATTCGACGATGGTCAGTGCTATAAAAATTGGGTTGAAAAGTCTGGGTTTGGAGATATATGATGATATCTTCGTACCAAAAGTCATTGGAACTGATCAGGAAAAGGGATTCATCGGGTAATGAAACTTCTTCTACATTTTCCGTCTCAGAGCAGTGAAGGTCGCATATCAACTTGGAAAACACCAAGGATTTCTTGGACTTAGCGCATTCGAATTCTAAGTCAAAATCCTGGAGTATTATGATCCATTTGGAGTATTTTCCCTCTAGAAATTGACGTGTAAGAATGTGATGCATAGGGTTGCATTTAGAAATTACCATAGTCTTGCGAGAAAGGATATAGTGTCGAAAACGTTGAATATCTTGGACGGCTTCCAAGGCCAGTTTTTCAACATGTAAATACTTGGTTTCAGTAGTCATGAGACTCTGACTCAAGTAATAGATGACATGTTTGTCATGAGAATCATCCTCCTGGATGAGAACCATAGCGATAGTATAGTTCGACGCTGCGAGGTAGAGGAAATAATCCTGACTGTAATCAGGTGGGAAGAGTAGTGGGGTACGTGTCAAAGACAATTTCAAAGCTTCGAAAGATTTGTTGGAAGTTGTATCCCATACTAATTCATAACCTTTCTTGAGCAGTCACGTAAATCCAAGAGTTAGTTCAGCATAGTTTGGGATGAAACGACGGAGAAAGTTTGCCTTCCCTTGCAAACTTTGTAACTGGCGAAGTGAGGAAGGAGGAGGAAGATTGAGAATTGCCTCGACCTTCAAAGGATCCACCCAGATCCCTTGACATGAAACAATAAATCCCAGAAGTCGGTCGGATTCTACGCAAAAAACACATTTGTGGGGATTCAAGCGTATATGGTAAAACCGACATCGAAGGAAAATGGCGTGGAGGTGTATTGGATGATCTACACGGTGCATGGAATGAGCGGGTAAGTCATCAAGATATGGATGCACAATGTTCTTTATATCATGAAAGGCATAAGACATAGCACATTGGAAAGTTGCATTGACATTCTTTGAATCGAATGGAAGTTTCTGGTAGGCAAAAGTGCCCCAAGGACAAATAAAAGTGGTCTTGTGTTGGTCCGTGGGTACGATATTGATTTGATTATATCCAGAGAAACCATCCATTGGAGAGAAGATTTCACTTCCAGCACAATCTTTGACAATCTGGTCAATGAAGGGGGTAGGAAAGTTGTCTTTAGGACAAGCTTTGTTAATGTCCCTATAATCAACGCACACGCAGATTGTGCCTTGTTTCTTGTCAATCAGAACAAGATTGGAAACCTAGTCAGTTAGAGCCACAGGGTAAATAAAGCCATCTTTGAGAAGTTTCTTAAATTCAAGCTTGATAGCAGCTTCTTTACTTGGGTGAACCAGACAAAGTCTTTGCCGGACGGGTTTAGCACCTGGGTATGTATGAATCTCATGTACCACAATGTCAGTAACTAATTGGTTTACAGTAACTAATTTTCCTTGATGTGGGAAATGCACGACACAAAAAAGAGTGGACACAACTGCACGCATGGAATTGATCTAGCTATGGCCAAGTATAAGGTTGTAATCGAGAGGAGCGTCAAAGACCTCCACTTCAACGTTGACCATTTTGCCTTCTAATGTAATAGACAACTAAGGGAGGACACCGTAAGGCTTAAAACCAAGGCCATTGAAGGCTTTGAATGTGTTATGGGATTCAGTCAAAGGAGGATAGTCGATGGCTTTCTAGCAGGTAATAGACATGACACACGTCGAGGCACCCTCATCAATAATTGTTCTACAAATTTTTTTGTCAGAGACAATAACTTTTATTTGGAATATGAGTTGAGGGGGTAAGCTTGGAATGTGATCTTCCAAGTCAAAAATTATTAAATTTGTATTCGTAGGGTCAATTCCACCAAAAGATTTCAACAGTGCCTTCTGTTGTATAGGACAACTCTAAAGGACTTCGAGGGCTGACATCACGGATGGTGCTTGGGCTAGATCTTCGACAATACTGTAGTTCTAGACAACACGTGCATGAGGATTGAAAGAAAATTTTTGATCAACAACCTTTGGGGGAGTCGTGTGAGATGGTTGGACCAATGAAGGAGGTATTGCATCAACCTTCTCTTTGGAGGAAGAATAATCTTTGGCTCGAGTGGTAAGTGTGATGTCATTCTTCTTTGAATCACCTGTACACATTAAGACATAGGATGTATTGGAGGGGGAAGGTTGGTCATGAATGACTAATTGGGCCTGTTGTTGAGAAGGGAAGGGTTGTGACAACACGGCTGGAGTGGGGTGTTTTGGGGTCCCTTGAAGGAGCTTAGTAACCTTGTCTTGTTGTGGAAAATCCTTAGTGTAGTGATCATCACCACAGATAAGACAAGGGTATTGGGGTTTGTTGTTATCCCTATCGTCAACAAGTGGTGTTTTGGTTTTCTCAGTTTGCGGATTATTTTTATCCTCCTTGTTCTTACCCTTTCCTCTATGGATTTATTTTTGTTGGCAGTGGTATATTGAACAGAGTTTACCTCAGAAGTATTGTTAGTGGGAGGGGTAGGAGACAAATCATTTTGAACATTAGAAGAAATGGATTTGGGGTTGTTGCTAGAGGTTTGGACGGAATGAGGTTGGGCATGGAAAGTGCCAATCACTCCATCAGCTGCATGAGAAGTAGCATGAGTAGTTGAAGTAGCAAAAGTAGAAGGACGAGGTGCGTCAGGGAGTAATTCATAAAGATTACCCGTTTGGGAGTAAATGAGGTCGAGGTATTGAGCACAATTGATTGCCTATTCTTCTGTGACAACTCCACCCATGGAGATGTCATGAGAGATTTCATTCATGAATGATTTCATGAACCACTCTGCCAGCAACTGATCATGAATTTCGAGTTTGATGAGATGTCGTCTTCATCGCCACTCATGAATGTGATCAGAAATATGAGTGGCTTTGGTTTGTTTGAAAGAACTCAAAATTTCAGTTCCCATTTCATAGTGGATCGGTAACTGGTAGTGGGTGAGGAAAGCCATAGCGAGGGTGTTGAAGTTGGTGAAGAAGCCTCGTGGTAATTCTATATAACACTTCGTGGTGGAACCTATGAGGGTCCACTGAAAAAGGCGTAAATGAATAGAGTCATTCATCAAGGAGTTGGATGAGAACCAAAGGTGAAATTCATTACATAATTGTTCGGGTCCTCTCCCGGTTTACCATCGAATTTAGGGATGTCAGATGGTAGTTTGGCTAGTATAGCAGGCCATTGAGGAGAGTGACGGATCGGATCATTTAAAATCCTCGACAGATCAGGGAGGTCCAAGGTGGCTAAGAAGGGTAACTATCTATTCACATGTGGGTACTGGTGACTTTGGGGAGGGAGTCCCGTCAGTAGACCAGTGGGACCATAAGCAGTTTGCATATAATGAGAAGATCCAGGTAGATTCAGTTGTTGGAGTGAAGGCAAGTAATTCACAGGGTTGTACCCTTGAACAGGGGCGTGGGGTTGAGCGTTCGAACCCCAAATAGGATTGGACATACCTGGATATGGTTGGCCTGTACTAGGGGGTATGAAGGATCTAGCTTGAGGTTATTGCCCCCCAATTGAGTGAGGATTATTTTGAATAAGATAATTCCAATACTGGGCCAAGGATGGAGGTATTTTTTGTCCATAAGGCAAGGTCAGTGGGGGTTTCCCTCCAATCGAGGGTTGCATCCCAATTGGGATTTGTCCTGCAAAAGGGGATTGGGTTTGGCCTCCTTAGTGAAATTGTCCACCTACAGGAATTTGGTAATTAGTTGTGAAAGATAGGATGGTGCCACTAGGGTCAGTGCCTCCGATAGAGAATGGAAGAGGTCCTCTAAAAGGGGGTCAAGGAAGTGTCAGAATGAAACTGAGAACAAGATGGTGCCCAGAAGGAGTAGAAATGCCATGAGTTCCAGATGATATTTGTGTAGGAGCGAGAATAGAAGCATTCAATGCATGATATCTGAGCGGAAGTAATGGGGTGAATCTGGGCAAAAGAGGTGTGCCAATGGGGGCTTGGCTAGTTGTTGTAATCCCGGTGTGAGGACTTGTAGTATCTGGAACCATTGTGTAATGGAACACTTATAGAGGGATAGTCAAGATGTGGTTAGCTAGCGGAGTGTCTGTACCAGGAAAATAATAGGTAGTAGTAAAAGGTATTGCATCTGGATCAGATGTTTTGGTCAGCTCAGGTGTGACCATGATATCAACGCCTGCTCCTGAGCCAAATAAATCCTGTCTAAAAATGCTAGTAGTCCAAAAAGGATCTTGACCCTCAGGTCCTGTGAAAGGTCCAGTTGGTAATCTAGAAGACTGAACAACTATATCTCTGGAGGAATTCACTCGAACAATATGTCTCTCGGAGTCGGGAGGAAGTCGAAAGTCCTCTCAAGAATTTGTAATTCAGAACTTCTCTAGAGAGTTAGTTCTTTCCACTTGTGGAGTGGCAACGTCTTGGACTTTACTTTGTTGAGGAGAGCCCTAAAGTGAGTTGGTAGGCAAGGGTTGATAAACTTCCAGATATTTTGGGGGTAGGCCTTGCATTCTACGTGAATGGCATGGAGGGTCAATTGTGATTGAGTTATAATTTTATGAAAGAAATTATATGGCCAACTTGGGTAAACAAACATCATGCACTAATAAAATCTAGGAAGAAAAACCAAGCAAACAAGACCTTCTAATTCCTAATTCACTAGTTGGTGATGAAATCCAATGTTGCGACGATGAGACAAGAAGGGGCTGGGCTAGGGTGGAAAAGTTACAATGACAACCTTCTTAACAAACTTACACCCTGGTGCAAGCTCCCACACACAATCATGGGTATACCCTCCAAGGAGCCCAAGTGAGTCTGGCCAATGTCGATTCCAGGTACCGTGAAGACTTACCCCTTCATAGTCACCTTCTATAATACCCTAAGAAGATAGGCTACTAAGGTTACCACCAACAACAATGATGCCTGGGGGAATAATCGATAGTCCGATCCGCATGCAAGGGCAGGGTATCTAGCCTGAAATCCACTTGAGAGGCTTCCACTCATCATTGTGGGTTTACCTTCAAGTGACCCCTGTAATATGTGCAATCTCTACACCGATATCAACAAAGCAGGGTGAGTAACTATGTCAATCTCAATGCAACCTCAAGTTTGACCCTTGTGTGAGAAGGGATTCCCAGGACAAAATGCTGCAAATGGAAATTGACACTCCTTATCACAAGATACTATTGTATGTTTTGTGCTTTGGAGAGTGTGTCTCACTGTCTATTCCAAAGCTCTAGCCTAGCTAATGTTGGTGTAAAAGAGCCCTAGAAAAATTTACTAGTTGAATTTTAAAGTTGCACAATATTATTAAAGGATGTTGTTATGCAAAAAGGAGATGGAAATGAAACTGATGTTGTGTGAGACTCTGACCCAACAATGCGTAAATAGGGATGAATGATACAAATTGTGTTCGATGAATTCTATTTACAGGAGGGAAAGAGGAGTTTTCTGGAACAATGTGAACTACGATGTATGATCTTCTCTGAAATGTAATATCAAACAATCATGAACAATGCAAATTCTCTATTCATTCTCTTTCAATACTTGAATGCCCATATTTTTCGAATAAAAGGTTTCTTAAAAAAAGAAAATGTCTTTAATTTTTTATTAGAAACCAAGCAACAGGGATGGAACTAAGAAAAAGTAAGAAAACAACGAAAAATAAATACACAACAAACACCCAAATCGATCTTTCAATGAAGATAAAAATAACAAACTGACAAGACCAGTCTCTTCAAAAGCACATGGGTAACAATTTTCCAAGTAATAAGCAATTGAAAAGGACAATTAATCTCAACTTTTAATCCAATCAAAGGTTCCTGACCAAACAAGAACTCGGATTTGAGAATCATAGATTATACCCTTGTCAAGAAAAGGTCAAGAGGTAAAAATTGAGAAAAAATGATCAAGAAGAGATTTCGATTTCCGAAAACTAATCATTTGTGAGATTTGAAGTCAAGAAACATTCAATCATTGGCTAGAAAAGTTCTTTCCAGACACACCAGCCAATTTGGGCATCTGAAGGCACAAAAGACTTAATCCAAAATTTTTACAAGTGACTTCGCAGTCTGACAGTGGGGTACAGTGCGAGAATTAAGGATTCTCGCGGGCTAGACACAGGTAGATTGTGATAATTTCACATTGAAATAAACACTAGGGTGAAAACTTCAGTGATTCTCATAAGCTACAGAAAGGTGCAGTGTGAGAAGGTTTGTAATCAAACAAATTTTGGAAAAATGACAAAACTTTTGAGGGAAATTATGGATCCAGGGAGTTTGTGAGGATCTCCTCAAGACTCGGAGATTTATTGGGAATGAAAAAGGGTAGGTCAAGAGAAAATGGCTAGGTAAAAACCACCAAAATGGGTTGTATCCCCAGTGGAGTCGCCAATTTTGTTATCGGATAAATCGGTAGGTGCGGACACTAACATATCTCCCTATATCCACCTGGACCTAGAACAAAATAGGACAGGACATGACTCTTTCTCTAAGTTGCAATCATTGAATCTACTACTAAGGAGAAATGAGTGACATACCTTTATATCACTTCCTTAGGTCTCTATTGTTCCTTCTTCGCTCTAGTGCTCTTGTGAAATTAGGTCCAAGACAACACAAACCAACCAAAGTGAAGATAGAAAAGTACATTCAATGTCAACCTATGCATATGATCAAGGAGTTATGCAATAAAATAAGAGTGATTTTATGGGAAAGGGACATGCCAATGTATTATATTAAATGAAAGTAGAAGATACAACTAGATCGCCTTGATGTCGCAAGCTTCCTTTCAGTGACCCTTGGTTCCAACACACACACTTTCTCTACGTTTGCATGAAGAAGATCCAGTACAAAATAGAGTCTTCAAGCTTCTATCCAATCAGATTTCTCCACACAATTGTAAGGTAGCTAGAGAGGTAGTAGGGGGGTCCAGAGGGCCCATAGTGATAATAGTGGAGGTCATTCAATGTAAGGTGGACTAGGTCCATTATATTATTAAATAAGGCCCACTATGGTAGTTAGATATAATAAATGTAAGATTCCTCCTCTAGAATAAGGCCCACTATGGTTCTACTTCTAGAAGATTCCTCCTCTAGAATATTTTTAGGTGATGGTAGCATTATATAAAGGAGTTCAAGCAATGTAATGAGACATGAAGAGAATTAGTGTATTTGGAGTGGTAGCTCAATAGGAGGATGCCCCCTCGAAGAGGCAAGTGAACAGGAGAGGATCCCTTCCATAATAGGATC
>JASDQU010242292.1:94245-107289 GCA_032191745.1 Picea mariana
GAAATGGATAGAAGTCTATTACATGTTCAAGAAATCAAAATTCTCTATAGAAGTAGAGGACCCAAGTGAACTCCAGGCATTTAAGAACATTAGAAAATCAGGATTTTTCAGGGTGGCAACACATCCAACAATATTCCCTTGTGCATATTCCATCTCTTGGATTTTGAAGAATGCAAATGTAGGTAGTAGGTATATATTTAATGCAAGGAAGGAGTTGATAACTTCATTCAAGCCTGGTGATTTATCCAAGTGTTATCATATTGAGGATGGAAACAAAATTATATATGGTCATATCCTTTGCGAGTCGGATCTCACACCAAAGTATTTGTTCCCCACTTGGTAGAAAGCAGATAAGCAGTTCAAATATCAGCCCAAGAGTCGATATCCCACAACCAATCTAACAAGACATTACTAGTATATGTGATACGGACTTTATGAGAAGAAAAAAATGAATATAGATTATTAAAATATGCTTAACATAGAATAACAGAGATACAGTAAAACTAGTTTTCTATTCAATAAGGAAATAAGCTGAAACTGTAAAATGTAGCGGAAAACAAGCTTGTTGGAATGGTGGTGGCTTATCTTTGAGAAGAGATGTGATGGCTGCGATAATTTGCAAGAAGATGATTACAATGAGGATTTGGAGGCCTTTTTACAATAAAAAGGAATGTCAAAAACCATATACATCCAAAAACCTAACACTAGGAGATGAAGTGCCAAAAGTCATGTGGGCTTCGTTTGGGTAAGTTAGTACATCAACTTCATGGGGTCATAACTTTTGCATGCGATCTTCGTTTTAGGTGCACGATATCCCGTTGGAAAGGTATCATAGAGGAGATTCATTTTGAGGGATCAATCAGAGACTTTGGCTATCATTGATAAGCTCTATCCTGAAAACCTTCATTTAGGCCCTCAAAATGGCCCCGAAAGTTAAAAACTGCTAAAAATAGTAAATTGCAAAAATTGCTAGAAAATTGTTTTGACCAAGTTAGAAAAGGTGGGCAGCCACTGATATCCACCTATATCAATACTCCCTCATTAGGAATTAATTTTCTCTATTTCATCGATTCCCCCTATCGGATGAGGAAATTTCTGCTGAATTTGGCCCCATGTGAGCTACTTGCCTTGGTGGAGGAGTTGCCTTGTTGTTGAGTGCCCTTGATATGTGAGTCCAAAATATGCTCAATGGATTATTGTTGCATGCATTCAGGTTTGATCTCTTTTGGTGTCGAATTCTCTTCTATCTTTTAGGTGTCCAATAATGGTGGGAAATATGGCCGAAGGAGAGCCATGTTGAAGACTGGGTGCAGGCCAAGGAAAGGGGGAATGTTGAGCTCAAAATCATTATCACCCACAGCATTTATGATGGTGGACAACCCATAACAGAGTGGGAGAAGATTCCGATGGGGCCATGTAAGGTGTTTTTTCTGCAAGTGCAACCAAATTTTGTCTCCCACCTGAAACCTATGTGGCACCCAATGTTGATCATGGCATTGCTTGTACTTGTCATTAGACTTATGTAGAATATCCTAAACTTGTTGTCGGATGTGCTGGATCCTCTTAATGAACCTGATGGCCTTGTCATATTCTATTGGATTAGGGGACAAGTCGTCCGAGGTGGTCACTAGGGGTAGTGCAACATCCATGGGGCCCAATGGTTGGAATCCCAACCCCACTTGAAAGGGGTTGTGTCCAGTTGAGCTATGCAGGGATCAGTTGTAGCTATGATGGACATAGGGAAGACTCTCATCCCATGTGCGGGGGTGTTTTTAACTATACATGCACATGATATGTATGATCATCTAATTGACTACCTAAGTTTGGTCATCTGTCTGGGGGTGGAAGGCAATGGATTTGGTGAGCTTGGTATCCAATAGTGACCAAAGGCTCAACCAAAATGTGATGAGGAAACAACTATCACAGTCTGAGATAATGGTTTGTGGGATCCCAAAATGTACCCATACTCATTCAAAGAAGAGCTTGGCAGTGGCTTCTATTGTGATGTTATTCTTGCAGGTGACTAGAATCATCGTCTTGGAAAAGTGATCAACAACCACAAAAACACAGTCATTTCCCCTCTTGGTGGATGGGAGGCCCTACATGTAGTCCATTGAGAAGGATTCCCACAGCCTGTCAGGAGTAGGTAGAGGGGTGTACAGGCCCAATTTCTTAGTGGTTGGTTTGGCAATAGTGTAGGTGGTGCAGGACCTAATATACTTGATGACATCCTTTCAAATTTTCAACCAATAGAAATGTTTCTGCAGCACTACCAGTGTCTTTTTGACACCAAATTTTTCCGCCACCTGACTGTAGTGAGATTCCCAAATCAACTTCGTGCACTCATTTGATGGAACACAAAGATGGCCCAATTAGCACAACAACTTGTCTTGAATATGGAAATTAGTGACCACTTAGTTGGTACCCAACATTTGGTAGGTGGTGGAGAAGTCAGGGTCTGTCTCATATAGGTGAGTCCATTTAGAGGTCTCATGGCTGCAAGAATCTAGCACCATGGTGAGTGTCGTGAATGGAGGTTGGTTGAGGCAATCAACAACTTGATTGGTATTTCATGTTTTATACTTGATATTGAGGTGGAACTGTTGTAAGTATGTGGACAACTTCTGATGGTGGTCATTCTGCAATTTTCCTTGGGTCTGCATGAAATGTAGTGGCTTGTGATCAATGTGGATGACTGCCTCCTTCTGAAGAATGTAATGTATCCATTGGCAGTATACTTCCACAATGGATTACATTTATTTATCGTAAGTAGGGTACTTATGAACAACATCTGATAGTGTCTCACTATGATATTCCACGGGGTGGTCGTGTTGAGTGAGAATGACGCCCATAGAATAGTATGAAGCATCTATCGCGATCTCAAAGGGATGTTGTAGGTTCTGTAATGAAAGTACTGGGGATGAGCACAAACGCTTCTTCAAGTCGTCGAAGGATTTTTGTTGGGACATGCCCCACACAATTGTTTCCTTACCGTCACCCCTAGTTACTTGGTTGAGGGCCCATGCGATATGAGAGAATCCCAACACGAACCTGCGATAGAAATTGGTGAGGCCCAAGAAGTTCCAAATTTCAGTGAGTGTGGTTTTGTATGGACAGTCATGGATGACCTGGATCTTGACTAGATCCATATGCACACCATGATGATCAATGATGTATCCTAAGTAATGGACCCTGTCCATGCCGAAGGAGCATTTTTCCAAGTTTGCATATAGTTTGTGTTGCTGCAGGGTGTGCAGAACCTGTTGAATAGGTTGCAAGTGTTCCACCCAAGTCTTGTTGTAGATGAGGATGTCATCCATATACACCACTACAAACATATTGTTGAAATTTCATAGGATATCGTCCATCATCCTCATAAATGCTGCTAGATGATTTTTCAACCCAAAGGGTGTGACCAACCATTCAAAAAGACCTTCTTTTGACTTGAAGGTGGTCTTCCATACATTTTTCTGTTCTATTGGGACCTAGTGGTATCCATAATTCAGATCAATCTTACTGAAGTATTTTTCCCCCGTGAGTTGATCAAGGAGGTTGTCAATTTGGGGAATCGGGTATCGATTTGATATTGTGATTTTATTCAAGGCCCAGTAATCAATGCAGAGTCACCATGTCCCATATTTATTCTACACCATCACGATTGGGCTCCCACAAGGTGATGAGCTGGCAAGTGTGTGCCCCTTGTGGAGCAGTTCTTGGATCTTCCTCTTGATCACCTCATTCTCTAACAGAGATTGGAGGTAGATTGGACAATTGGGTAGCGGTGTGCCTGGGGTCATATTGATGGGATGCTTGACCTAGAAGTGAAGAGGTACCCTTGTAGGAAAGGAGAAGATATCTGAGTATTCTTCCATGACCTTATCCACTTTCTTCTATTGTGTGGAGAGATCAGCCGTGAAGGCCCTGGATGTGGCTACAATATTTCGCTCACTCTGAGAGAAAATCATGAAGAAGAAAAATTTCTCAGTCTAAGAGATGACTTTCTTGCATTTCTTGGCAGAGATCAAGGAAATAGTACTAGGAGGGACTGCCTCGTGTATCCTGTACAATTTCATTTTCAAAGTAATAATAACACTATGAGGACTAGACTCATATACAACATGAAGTTTCCATAAATAAGGTTGTGCCAAAAGAACATTACAAACTTCAAGAGGAGTAACATCACACAATACCTCGTCTTTGAAGGCATTGATTTCATATGACAGTCGACACTGTTGGCTAATGTGGAGATCGCTTCCTTGGTGGAGCCATCCAATGGTGTAGGGTTGTGGGTGATTCGTTGTCGGCAAGGCCAACTGCTTGACAACCTCTGTTGAGATGAGGTTCTTTTGGCTACCACTATCAATGATGAAGTGTAGTAGGGTGCCTTTTACCCACATGTGTGAATGGAAGAGGTGCTCATATTCTTCTGGATCATCTAGTTCACGAGGATGGAGCTTGGTGGTAGAAACGGTGGCACTGGGTTCCGCGTCAATGATCTGTCTTCCCATTTCTAGTTCTGAGTTAGAGTCAGAACTCGCATCTTATTCAAGGATTTCACTTCGGCCACCAGCGAATTCTTTGAGTGGTAGTCAGCAGTGTTATGCCAAGGGCTCTTATGGAAGTCACACCACTTCCCTGTATCTTTATTTGTCTTTTTGATGTCCTTCTTTGCTTGCATCTTAGACTGGTTGTCCTGATATTGTCCATTTTTTTTATGTCCTTTGTTCTATGGGTTGGGGCCTCCCCTTCCTGGAATTTTCTGCGAGGGGTTCCTTGGCCCAAATTGTTGCATTTTTTGTTTGATCTTTTGCCCAATTTTGATTGCATATTAGTAGGCCGTGCCCAAGGACGAGATGCCCAGAGATTCCATTTCAATCTGTATGTATCTACGCATAGCATCGGGATACTTGAGCACCATATGTCGCTCTCAATCTTTGATACCCATATTGGTGCACAAGGTATGGAATATATGTGTGAACTCTAACACTGCTTGGTCTCTTTCTTGTCGCAGTGTGGTCCATTTGGTATACAATTCATCATAACTTCCAATAGGGTAGTAATATTACTTAATATCATCCCTGAAGGATTCCTAGGTGGTCGCGACTGTAAATAATGAGGGTTCCTTTGTTTCCTTTTTCTCGCAGAAAGTTTCCCACCAATATTTAACATGGGAAACGACTTTGAGGAGTGAAAAAATAATATTTTCTCTATTCGAAAAGTTATGGACAAAAAAATACCATTCTAGTAGATTCAACCACTTGTCTACAACATCTGCATCTATCTAACCTTCAAATATAGGAATATTGAAGTTGATTTGTACCTTGAAGGGGGTAGCACCTCTGCTCGAGGAAGATGCATTGCATGTTGGTAGCCACCAAAGGATTTGCGTGAAACTATCCATCATATCATTCCTCTGTTGTGTGAGGGATTCCTCAAGCAACATTTTGAAAGGATATCCTATCCCATCATCTTTATTTTCTCCTTCCATGAGAGGTCGCTTGGGCGTGCGATATATTTTATCCTCAATAGAAACAATCTTGAGACCCAATTCTTTGTACCCTGACCTCATTGGGGACATGCATTAAGAAGACAAGAAGCAGACCGATCTGATACCATTGATTTGGATTTTATGAGAAGAACGAAATGAATACATATTATTAAAATATGATTAACACATAATAAAAAAGATACAATAAAACTGGTTTTCTATTCAATAAGGAAATAAATTGAAACTATAAAATGTAGCGGAAAAAAAGCTTGATGGAATGGTGGCGGCTTATCTTTGAGAAGATATGTGATGAATTCTCTCATTCACAAGAAGATGATTACAATGAGGCTTTGAAGGAATTTTTACAATAAACAAGAATGTCAAAAACCCTAGACATCCAAAAACCTAAACCTAGGAGATGAAGTGCCAAAAGTCATGTGGGCCCCATTTGGGTAAGTTAGTACATCAACTTCTCAGGGTCGTAATGTTTTCATATGATCTTCGTCATGTGGGCCCCATTTGGGTAAGTTAGTACATCAACTTCTCAGGGTCGTAATGTTTTCATACGATCTTCGTTTTAGGCGCACGATAACTCCCTTGAAAGGTATCATCAAGGATATTCATTTTGGGGGCTCAATTACAGCCTTTGGCTACCATTGAGAAGCTCAATCACGAAAAACCTTCATTTAGGCCCTCAAAATGGCCCCGAAAGTTAAAAACTGCCAAAAATAGTAAATTGTCAAAATTGCCAGAAAACGGTTTTGACCGAGTTGGAACCACCAATATCCACATGGTTCAATATGGTAGCCATGTTGTGCAGGTTTTATGGTGAACCATATGCAACACACTTTTCTTTGTCATATATGCCATTAATTTATTTATGTGCAGATGTAGGGGCCTCATTCAACTGGGAAGACATATTGTCTAAGAATATTAAAAATGCAATTTTATTTGTTACACAAGAACAACCGGGTATCTTCCCCAACTTCCATATGTCTTCATACCTTTTAGACATAATGTGGATCGGTCACAAATACTCGAACATGGGATGGAGTTGGTTACCCGCTAATGCCTTTATCCATATTTACTGCAAGGTGCATTGGGAGAACAAATATAGAACATATTATCAAAGGATATGTGAAAACTTCCTTTCCCCACTATATAGTTCATTTTTTGCACATCCCCACCTTGTATGACCGAAAAGGAAATAGAAGTTATAAGGAGGATTGGGGATTGGTATGTAATGGAACATAGTACATATATCAAGATATATGGTTCAATGAAACCACCTCATCTACTTCTGAGGTTCATCCCAGATAATCTTGTGCTCCATTAAGTAGCATATCAAACCATCATACATGGGGTCAGAGTAATGTTATATAGATAGAAGAAATCCATTTGGCCTCAATTGCCTCTTTACATTGGGAACTACTTCCTTGAAAACACCAAACAATCCCAAACAAAAGTAGACATCTTTATCTCCTACCATTTTGGAGAGGAAATATTAAGGAGACACAACCCCAAGAACATTTTCAAATAGGATATTTATAGCATGAGACTCCCTTATGAATACGCCACCAAGTTCCTAGAAGAAGAAGGAGTACATCAAAATTTCAGAACCTATGATAAGGTTATTTTCAATAGGAGGGGTGAACCAAGAGGTAGGATCATGGAAGAAAATGTTACAAGAGAGGTAGCCAAAAAAGATGCAGAGAGAGATGAAGTTGAGAGATATTCCCCCATGTCCCTCTCAACTCATTTGGGTTCTACAGAAGAATATGAAGAAGCACCAACCAATAAAAAGAGGAGGGACAACGAGAAAGTGTTGAAGAAAAGAAATGATGCTAAAAAGAAATAGAAGATAGAAGATGACAAAGCAAAGGCCATGGAAAAAAATGAAGCAAGAGAAAAAGTTGCTTCCAAAAGAGAAGAGAAGCAACAAGAATAGCAGAAAAAGAAGCAGCAGATAAAGTTGTTGAAGAAGAAAGGCAGAAGAAGGATGCAGATGATAAAGAGAGTGACACGCACCTGATGGTCTTGGATGTCCCTGGAACATCAACCACATGCACATATATAGAAAAAACAAGTAGTAGTTTGGGTCTTGTGCCTTGGGAACCTTTTCGGTCAACTGAAATATTGGACCCCTACAGTTTCACATACGATAGAAAAACTGGCTAGATTTTACAAGAAAGGGTTAAAAACATTTCAGCAGTAGAAGGAGCTCCTTTATCAATAGTGACCCAAGTGAGTTGGGATATAACTTTTCACTCATCCATAGGCTAGGAATTCGGGAGTGTATTCTCTATCCTATATCGAGCCTAATAAGAATCTTGAGGAAGGAACCCCCAATAGTTCTATCCCTGCAAACAAAAGACTTATTTCCCTCAACTAATCTGATCAGGGAGTTACCCGTCATAGGAGATGTCAAGGAAGATCCTGAGGCAAAATCTAGGGTAGGATATTCATTCATGGATGCAATTATGGATAATATACAAAAATTGTGCCAACAAAATGAGGAAAAGGAAATGAGGATCAAAGAGCTAGAAGAGAGTCTCCAACAATTTATGATAGATGAGATAAGTCTTCTCAATTTTAAATCCCACATGGAAAAAGTGAGAAATAAGATAGAAGGTTCCATCATTGATATGTATGCCAACCTGTATCTCTTCAAAATGAGGATGCAACAATTATTGAACATAATGACTAGATATAGATGCAATTGACGCAATACAACACTATCTAGGAAGGTATAGTAGACATGTATACTTGGATAACAGAAAATCCTAATGCACCTCTAGAGTTATAAAGACCCTCGAAATCAACAAGGAATATAGATTTGTATGCACTATACCATTGCCAACATGTATGGAAACGAGTAGAAAAAGAAGTAACCAAAGCAATGGGGATTTGTTCAAGAACTCACAAAGTTGCTCAAGAGTTGATAAGGCATGGTCGACTCCCAAGGTTAGAAAAACTTGGGAATAATTTAGTCATGGAGGAATTAGTGAATGCAATTTTGGAAAATACAAGTAGAAGGAGACAAATAGTAGAAACATCAACTATGGTCTCAAAAAATCTTATTGATCAACATTTACTATAACCAATGAAGCTCCATACCATGGTACAAGCTTACATGAAAAGATTGGACAAAGATATGAGTTCCTTGGATGATAGCATTTCCATGATCAAAGCAATGCTGGAGAAGTTATCTTATAGGAGGATTGAGTCACTGTACAACCAGTTGGAATTCTAGACGACTTATCTCTGGAGCAAAAATTCATAGGAAAATGAAAAACCATTGGTTTCCCTTTCATTTTTTCCTAACCACCTCAAGTTTCATCCTTTCGTTTGCCATTTTTCATGAGAGAAGGGAACGTGAATAGTTTTTTAACTGCCTCTTAGAGAACAAGGTGAAAAGACAAATATGAGTTACTATTATTTGTATAAAAGATACTAGAGACTCTCTTAACAGAGGAATTTTTTTTGCTTTTCGAGCATTGTATAGACCCAATAACTATTTCAAGAACTTATACAATGTTAATGAATATTGAGAAGCCCTCAGGGCTAGTATGTTATAGAAGGAATTTTGTGTAGAAAATTATCGAAGCTTTGAACTAATTCAAGTGAAGATATTTGTTGTTTCTATGGACTGTAAGAATGCTTTGTTTGTTGTAGAATAATTCTTATGCAATCTTAATATTTTTTTCTAGTTATCAATATTTCTTCAAATATTCCCATTCCTTGAGTTTTGTGATTTCTTATAGTATATGTCATTGTAATATGGATTAATCTGATTATATACTTATATATGTTATTTCTTCCAATCTTTCTCTTTTTATACAAGTAATTGTATTAAAGTCATTTTAAGTTTTGGTTGCAGTATAACTTACTGGTTACATTAGATTTTCTCCTAGATAGGATAGGTTAGCGTAGATTAGTGATATATTAGTTGTCTTTCATACATGGTATTCATCTACATATTTGCATTTCACCCATCCCTACAGCGGTACACCAGACCGTAACCAGTAATAAAATCAAAAGTTAGCAATAATGGCAGCCAAGCCAAGACTGTATGTCGGGGAGTACCCCTTGATTTTGTCAGGAAAATTTGGACCCCTTAACACCCGGTTAGCACTTTATCCCATCACAACTTCATATTCCATATGACTTTGGCATGTGACCGAGTGAGACCACACATAATGCTTATTTTGGCATTTAAATAAATCCATGGTTTGGATTTAATCAACCGTTGAATGGATGGTCCACATGAATTTCGCATTTGAAACATGGACTCGAATTATTCCCAAACCAAAATGGGATAAAACTTGACATTGACACGTGGAAAGTTAAAGTTATCATAATGTTACTTCACGTCTACCCTTGCTAATTAATGTTCGTGCTATTTCAAATGAGAATTTGATTCAAGCCGTCTGATAGTGCTTCCATTCTGATCCAACAATCAACATTTATTTCTATATTTGACAATTCCTGAGACTTTTGTCCAGTGATCTAACGATCACAATGATATTTCTTGCATTTTTCTCACACCTGTAATGACAATCAGATCATTGATCCTTACAATAAAAGGAGAAAATACAATCTCAGGTAGATTAGGATCATGTCTCTTTTGATACCTGTATTTATTTGATGTACTCATCATTCCATCTATGTCATTGTTTATCCACCTACTTGGAGGCAATTCTCATAGAAGTTCATATATGCCCTGAGAGAAGAACTTTGTATTATCTTTCGTTCACTTTGAGAATGGATGACAGTGATCTCTAAATGTCACTCTTCATAATAACTTTATTAATGAAAACTCCATAACACCATGTCCAACATTGACCATATTGACCCTCTTTGACATCAATGCCAACACCATAACACCAGTTCCAACATTTAACATCTATCCTATCTAACTTATAATTCTAGTCTTTGTTATTTGCAGAACAACATTTATTTTTTGACAGACCAAAAAATCCATGATGTTAGAGGATGCACTTGAATCTGCTAAACCATTTTGGACATTGAAATTAAAAATTTTGTAAGTGATCAGAAAGGGTGGTACTTGAGACTTTGAGTATGCACCTATACTTGTTGCATTTATGGTTTTTTTTAATTATACCTTGTGTATTTCCTATGCATCATCTTCTAGAAGAATATTTTCAGTAACAACAACAATATTTTTCTTTACATCATCAGGGTTAAAAGCATTGTGTAATCATTCATGATGTTGTGTTAGTGAATAGATGTGAATTATGGAAAAATTAGATTTCATTTTATTCATGTCTTCTATCAAATTGTAGTCAAGGGTAATAACATTGGGATTGCTTACCATTTGACTAGATTTCATCTCACACGTATTGTCGTTGTTTGGTACCATGTTAAGCTTGGTATTATTCCCAGCTGAACTAGACGTACTTGGTTTATTTGTGTTGGATGGGCTAGATTTTCTTTCTTTGATATTGATTTTCCCTTAAGTTATGTCATTTGGTTTTGGGGGAGCATGGGGAGGAGTAATATTCCTAGGAGGAATATTTTATTCTTTGGAGAAAGCATCGTTAGGGATTGGACCTTTGCTTCATAGATTATAATTTATTTTGGTAGAAACCTTGATAACTAGAGTGTCTTTGATAAATACTTCTTCAATCTATTCATCATCTGATTCTGGACACCAATCCCAAAAAGGCATGGTATATTCCATAGTAATATCATTAGTATTTTTAGTGGGAGCTTGTGCTGGGTTTTCATCATTTAATCTTTGGTGATCTAAGAATTGATTTATCACGAGGTTCATGGAGTTTACCAATTGAGGGAAATTTTATTATGGGTGGTTATGTTGGTGATAAGAGTATAAATTGTAATTTTTGAAGCTCTCTAAGTTAAAATCCATATGAGGTGGTTCAGGTGGTTTTGGTGGACTATATTTTCTCTTAAAGAACAAGTTAAATTTTTGAGTTTTTGCTGATCCTTCACCAACATTATTTTTAAGGTATACCACTTCATTAGACAACTTCTTAATGAACTTAACCACATTTTCGATGTCCTTTGATTCCTTTTTGGGTGGTTTAGTTAAAAAAAAGGGTATATTTCCAACCATTTTGGTTTCATCGGGATGTGAGTGATGTTCATAGGAAGATAATTATCTTTCTATTGTTTCAACTTCATCAAAGCTAAGTGCGAAGGTGCTCTTGTTAGGCCATTTGAAAAACATTCATATGGAAGGAGTTAATGCTACCATATAATATTCAATGGATAAGGATTGAGAAAGACCTACGTCGTGGGGGAATTTGATTAATACATTGAGAAACCTATAGTTGAAATATTTTATCTTCTCTTTCTTGTCCATCTTGATGGATCCTATCTCTTTCTGCATAGATGCAGTCATTTTCCTTTCCCCAATTTTTCTAATAAATAGCCTCTCGAAATTATCCCACTCAGTTATAGATCCGGGTGGTAGGATGAAATATCAAGTGGACGCTCTACCTGAAAATGTATAAGGAAACAACATACAAACCATGTCTTCATGTTGGACATTTAGTAGATCAGTGGCTAGGAAGAAGTTATTTAAATGGTATTCTAGGGACACGGGTTTATCTAGATCGAATTTTGGAAGGATTTTGTCAATTGTTTCTTGGCATTTCATGTAATGTTTCAACTAAATTTAGAGCACCTTGAGCCCTCCAGTGTGGGATAAATTATCTATCGTTTATATTCCCCCCATTATTTGTTCTAAAACAATTTATGGGTGTTCACCTTTGAGATCATCTTTAGGTTTGACAAGGAAATGTGCAGTTCAGCTCAGGGGTCCCTAGACTTCTTGCAAGGCAGTTTCAATAATATTTTCTACTGAGTCAACATAAATATCAGGATGTGTACTAGGTCTTTCTACGCAGGGTTCTTTCCTCCTGGGAAGCTCAGAAGTGCTTGGTAGCTTACATGGTATCTTTGCATAAGCACGTTCAATTCTAGGAGTTTCAGAGAACTCTTCTGATGGTATTCAAAACCAAGTTTTAGAGTGTGTTTCCGAACTACCAGAAGCACTTCCAAAATTAGGCTTTGAGTCTTCATAGGTAACTTGTTGTTCATATTCAACTTGAGGAAACAGAGAAAGATTGGGGTTATTTTCTGAAGACTGATTTCGGTTATATAAGTCATTTATATAAGCCATAAAATATGGCCCTCCTTCTAGCGTCAATTCTATTGATGGGTCTAAATTCACCCGACAACAACAAGGGGTACTCCCTGATACACGGTGCCAACTAGACTATGCATTTTTTGGATTAGGAGTCCCATCCAAAATTTTCCTCGACTTCCATTGATATTATTTTTTGTTTTTTGGGTTGGTTATGGTCTGGTTTACCGATGAGGATGTATGATGAGGAAATATGCAATATAAATATGTAGATGAAGACTATGTATTGAAAACAAACTAATCTATTGCTACTCTACTATAATATATCCTAGCTAGGATCATGCTAAAGTAGTCGACAAGATGTAAACGAAACCAAACTCTACACAAACTCCCACATAGATAGTTGAAATAGAAGAGAAGA
>JASDQU010242292.1:118036-142545 GCA_032191745.1 Picea mariana
ATTTGATTTATTGGATGCATGGGACGAATTGGAGGAGAGGAGCACACTTCAGAAAGTGATTTCAGCCATTTGGTAGACCAGATCTTCATCATTTCTCTTGGGACTTCACCAGGGAGGTAACCAAGCCCCGATCTATCATTCTAGTGGGTTTGTGGACCATTTGGAGGCCTCTAGGAGGAAGGCCAAATTATCTAGGGTTTCAGGCATCCAGGGGGGCACACCATTTCTTGGAGGGAGGATAGATCCATGAATTTGAGAGGGGTCTTGGAGTTTTGAGCACCTAGTTTTTTCTTTGTTTTACTCGATATACTGTTTAGCATATTTTTTGGAGTGATTGGACATATTTAGCAACATGGCCGAATTATTGAGGAGCTTCAGGGTTCCAACAGAGCGTGGCATTTTCTAGCTTGGGGGTTGACACTTCATATGGCCCAGATATTCCTTGTATTGGTATTCATGGTGTATTCAGCCTTTGGAGGCTTATAGTATATTCTTGGAGCATTTTGTAGCAGCTTCTATTTGTTATTGGATCATCTGTTGAGTATTCCAGATTGGCATCTTCATTGTATTAGGTTCTTTCTTATTGTTATGAAAGAAAGATTAGATATGAATCATTTTCGATTGTCTATCATATTGTTGGTCTTGCATATGGTTGAACTATGTTCCATTTCTTATATTCTTATATATTTCTGTAAATGCACATCTAAAACATCAATATAATCCTAAGGCTGAAATCAAGAGGTCAACCTGCAAGTAAACACAAACAAACAAGTAAATCAACAAAGTGTTTGATGAAATACCACAACCAAAGAAAGTTTAAAAATACACCCAAACCGTGATGTTTCTGGAATATTGGCTTGGGAACATTACAACAACTCAGAGGAGTTACTTAAAAATCCTTTGAATCGCTCCTCAGAGTCACTTCAAACTCCTCCAAGCATCTTGGAGGAGTTACTTTCAACTCTTCCAAGCTACTCGTAAGAGTTCTTTCCAATCGTTCTGATAAAGAAAAGACTATCAAAAGAGTTAAGAAGAATTCCTTCGACCATATCAAAGGAATTACTTCTATTTACTATGATTCTCTTTGAGGAGTTAGTCTTATCTCCTTCGAACAAACTTGAAGAAGTTGTTTTAAAATCTTCCAACCTAACCTACCACAATAAATTCCATTTATTAACCTGGGGCTATATAAAGTGAAATGGGGTTAAGACCATTATCGCTAGACACCAGATAGTAAGAGAGTTGGGCTAAACATCATTTGAGAAAAACTGTGTGCCTTTCCTCGACACGTGACAACGATTAACCAGGTAAATTTTTCCTCCCTCTCTCCTTTTCTTAAGATAGGGTTAAGTTTTCATTTTATTTCCTTGCACACCCTTATCCCTAGATCCATTTTTTCCCCTTTTGAACACGCTTCACATGACGGTTTCTCATCGAAACTCAACCCATTCATGGATATAGATTTGACAAATGATCGACTTACAATCAATCCTTTCCCAAAATATTCTCTCTCTTTTAACTATTGTGAGCATATCGAAGAATTTACTACTAACTCCTCCAATATGCTCAGAGGTGTTATTCTTTTATCCTCCGAACACCTTCGGAGAAATTGGAAGCAACTCCTTCGATCATATCGAAGGAGTTGATATTAACTCCTCTAATATGATTGGAGGAGTTCTCTACAATGCCTCCAAGCAACCCAAGGCTAGATGAGACTCTTCCAGATGTTGCTCGGAGGAGTTACTATTAAATCCTCCGATATTCTTGGAGGAGTTATTAATAATTGCTCCAATCTTATTGGAGGAGTTATTATTACCTCCTCCAATCTATTCAGAGGATTTACTCTTGTTCCCTTAGATTTTCATTTAAAGAATTGTTTTGTTTTTCTTTGATTTCACTTTTTCAAGTTAATTCTCAAGTCTTTTCATCCTCAGAATATCAATTGGAAAATGATTTCTCTTTGACATATACGAGGAACAACATGTCTTGAATAGTTTTTATGAATTCTTATGGTTGCTTTAATCATTCAAAGTATTTTTAAATAAGATTCTCCAAATTTGTCTTATCTTCATATTTAGACATGTCACCACAAAAGAAAACATAAATGAAACCAATAGGGAATGAACCATCTGGAAGCTCCCAGCAGACAGTAGATACAGAAAGTGTTAGGACCATATATGACGATACATGAGGACTTCTGGACAAATAAGGAGAGACTTTGAAATGGATGGAAGTCTATTACATGTTCAAGAAATCAACATTCTCTATAGAAGCAGAGGACCCAAGTGAACTCCAGGTATTTAAGAACATTAGAAAATCAGGATTTTTCAGGGTGGCAACACATCCAACAGTATTCCCTTGTGCAGATTCCATCTCTTGGATTTTGAAGAATGCAGATGTAGATAGTAGGTATATATTTAATGCAAGGAAGGAGTCAATAAATTCATTCAAGCCTGGAAATTTATCCAAGTGTTATCATATTGAGGATGGAAAAAAAAGTATAGATGGTCATATCCTTTACGAGTCGGATCTCACACCAAAGTATTTGTTCCCCACTTGGTAGAAAGAAGATAAGCAGTTCAAATATCGGCCCAAGAGTCGATATCCCACAACCAATCTAAGAAGACGCTACCAGTATATGTGATACAGACTTTATGATAATAACAAAATGAGTATAGATTATTAAAATATGCTTAACACAGAATAACAGAGATACAGTAAAACTAGTTTTCTATTCAATAAGGAAATAAGCTGAAACTGTAAAATGTAGCAGAAAACAAGCTTGTTGGAATGGTGGCGGCTTATCTCTAAGAAGAGATGTGATGGCTGCGCTAATTTTCAAGAAGATGATTACAATGAGGATTTGGAGGCCTTTTTACAATAAACAGGAATGTCAAAAACCCTATACATCCAAAAACCTAACACTAGGAGATGAAGCGCCAAAAGTCATGTGGGATCCGTTTGGGTAAGTTAGTACATCAACTTCCTGGGGCCATAACTTTTGCATACGATCTTTGTTTTAGGCGCATGATAGACCATTGGAAAGGTATCATAGAGGATATTCATTTTGAGGGCTCAATAAGAGCCTTTGTCTGTCATTGATAATCTCTATCCCGAAAACCTTCATTTAGGCCCTCAAAATGGCCCCGAAAGTTAAAAACTGCTAAAAATAGTAAATTGCAAAAATTGCCAGAAAATTGTTTTGACCGAGTTAGAAAAGGTGGGAAGCCACTGATATCTACCTATATCAATACTACCTCATTAGGAATTATTTTTCTCCATTGCATCAAGTCCCCCCATCAGATGAGGAAATTTCTGCTGAATTTCGCCCCGGGTGAGCTACTTGCCTTGGTGGAGGAGTTTCCTTGTTGTCGAGTGCCCTTGATATGTGTGTCCAAAATATGCTCAATGGATTATTGTTTCATGCATTTAGGTTTGATCTCTTTTGGTGTCAAATTCTCTTCTATCTTTTAGGTGTCCAATAATGGTGGGAAATATGGCCGAAGGAGAGCCATGTTGAAGACTGGGTGCAGGCCAAGGAAAGGGGGAATGTTGAGCTCAAAATCATTGTCACCCACAGCCTTCATGATGGTGTACAACCCATAACAGAGTGGGAGAAGATTTCGATGGGGCCATGCAAGGTGTTGTTTCTGCAAGTGCAACCAAATTTTGTCTCCCACCTGAAACTTATGTGGCACCTGATGTTGATCATGGCACTGCTTGTACTTGGCATTAGACTTATGTAGAATATCCTAAACCTATTGTCGGATGTGCTGGATCCACTGAATGAAACCGGTGGCCTTGTCATCTTCTATTGGAGTAGGGGACGAGTCGTCCGAGGTGGTCACTAGGGGTAGTGCAACATCCATGGGGCCCAATGGTTGGAATCCCAACCCCACTTGAAAGGGGTTGTGGCCAGTTGAGCTATGCAGGGATCGGTTGTAGTTATGATGGACATAGGGAAGACTCTCATCCCATGTGCGGGGGTGTTTTTAACTATACATGCACATGATATGTATGATCATCTAATTGACTACCTAAGTTTGGTCATCTGTCTGGGGGTGGAAGGCAATGGATTTGGTGAGCTTGGTATCCAATAGTGACCAGAGGCTCGACCAGAATGTGATGAGGAAACAAATATCATGGTCTAAGATAATGGTTTGTGGGATCCCAAAATGTACCCATACTTGTTCAAAGAAGAGCTTGGCAATGGCTTCTGTTGTGATGTTATTCTTGCAGGTGACTAGAATCGTCGTCTTGGAAAAGTGATCAACAACCACAAAAACACAGTCATTTCCCATCTTGGTGGATGGGGGGCCCAACATGTAGTCCATTGAGAAGGATTCCCATGGCCTGTCAGGAGTAGGTAGAGGGGTGTATAGGCCCAGTTTCTTAGTGGTTGGTTTGGCAATAGTGTAGGCGGTGCTGGACCTAATATACTTGATGACATCCTTTCGAAGTTTCAACCAGTAGAAATGTTTCTACAACACTACCATTGTCTCTTTGATGCCAAATTTTCCCACCACCTAACTGTAGTGAGATTCCCAAATCAACTTCGTGCACTCATTTGATGGAACACAAAGATGGCCCAATCATCACAACAACTTGTCTTGAAGATGGAAATTAGTGACCACTGAGTTGGTGCCCAACATTTGGTAGGTGGTGGAGAAGTCAGGGTTTGTCTCATATAGGTGGGGCCATTTGGAGGTCTCTTGGCTGCAAGAGTCTAGCACCGTGGTGAGTGTCGTGAATGGAGGTCGGTTGAGGCAATCAACAACTTGATTTGTATTTCATGTTTTATACTTGATATTGAGGTGAAACTGCTGTAAGTATGTGGACCACTTCTGATGGCAGTCATTCTGCAATTTTCCTTGGGTCTACATGAAATGTAGTGGCTTGTGATCAGTGTGGATGATTGCCTCCTTCCCAAGAATGTAATGTATCCATTGGCAGTATACTTACACAATGGATTACATTTATTTATCGTAAGTAGGGTACTTATGAACAACATCTGATAGTGTCTCACTATGATATTCCACGGGGTGGCCGTGTTGAGTGAGAACGACGCCCATAACATAGTATGAAGCATCTATCACGATCTCAAAGGGATGTTGTAGGTCCTGTAATGAAAGTACTGGGGATGAGCACAAACACTTCTTCAAGTCGTCGAAGGATTGTTGTTGGGACATGCCCCACACAATTGTTTCCTTACCGTTACCCCTGGTTACTTGGCTGAGGGCCCATGCGATATGAGAGAATCCCAACACGAACCTACGATAGAAATTGGTGAGGCCAAAGAAGCTCCAAATTTCAGTGAGTGTGGTTGGGGATGGACAGTCATGGATGACCTGGATCTTGGCTAGATCCACATGCACACCATGATGATCAACGATGTATCCTAAGTAATGGACCCTGTCCATGCCAAAGGAGAATTTTTCCAAGTTTGCATATAGTTTGTGTTGCCGCAGGGTGTGCAGAACCTGTTGAATATGCTGCAAGTGTTCCACCCAAGTCTTGTTGTAGATGAGGATGTCATCTAGATACACCACTACAAACATATTGTTGAAATTTCATAGGATATCGTCCATCATCCTCATAAATGCTGCTAGATAAATTTTCAACCCAAAGGGTGTGACCAACCATTCAAAAAGACCTTCTTTTGACTTGAAGGTGGTCTTCCATACATTTTTCTGTTCTATTGGGACCTAGTGGTATCCAAAATTAAGATCAATCTTACTGAAGTATTTGGCCCCCGTGAGCTGATCAAGGAGGTCGTCAATTTGGGGAATCGGGTATCGACTTCAGATTGTGATTTTATTCAAGGCCCAGTAATCAATGCAGAGTCACCATGTCCCATCTTTATTATGCACCATCACGATTGGGCTCCCACAAGGCGATGAGCTGGCAAGTGTGTACCCCTTGTGGAGCAGTTCTTGGATCTGCCTCTTGATCACCTCATTTTCTAACAGAGAGTGGAGGTAGATTGGACAATTGGGTAGCGGTGCGCCTGGGGTCATATTGATGGGATGCTTGACCTAGAAGTGAAGAGGTACCCCTATAGAAGAGGAGAATATATTTGAGTATTCTTCCATGACCTTATCCACTTTCTTCTATTGTGTGAAGAGATCGGCCATGAAGGCCTTGGATGTGGCTACAATATTTTGCTCACTCTGAGAGCAAATCATGAAGAAGAAAAATTTCCTAGTCTGAGAGATGACTTTCCTGCATTTCTTGGCAGAGATCAAGGAAATAACACTAGGAGGGACTGCCTCAGGTATCCTGTACAATTTCATTTTCAAAGTAATGATAAAACTATGAGGACTAGACTCATATACAACATGAAGTTTCCATAAATAAGGTTGTCCCAAAAGAACATTACAAACTTCAAGAGGAGTAACATCACACAATACCTCGTCTTTGAAGGGATAGATTTCATATGATAGTCAACACTGTTGGCTGACGTGGAGATCGCTTCCTTGGTGGAGCCATCCAATGGTGTAGGGTTGTGGGTGCGGCATTGTCGGCAAGGCCAACTGCTTGACAACCTTTGTTGAGATGAGGTTCTTTTGGCTACCGCTATCAATGATGAAGTGTAGCAGGGTGCCTTTTACCCACATGTGTGAATGGAAGAGGTGCTCATCTTCTTCTGGATCATCTGGTTCACGAGGATGGAGCTTGGTGGTAGCAACGATGGCACTGGGTTCCACATCAATGATCTGTCTTCCCATTTCTAGTTATGAATTAGAGTCATAACCCGCATCTTATTCAAAGGATTTCACTTCGGCCACCAGTGACTTCTTTGAGTGGTAGTCAGCAGTGTTATGCCAAGGGCTCTTATGGAAGTCGCACCACTTCCCGATATCTTTATTTGTCTTTCCGATGTCCTTATTTTCTTGCGTCTTGGAATGGTTGTCCTGATACTATCCATTTTTTTTGTGTCCTTTGTTCTGTGGGTTGGGGCTGCCCCTTCCTGGATTTTTCTACGAGGGGTTCCCTGGCCCAAATTGTTGCGTCTTTTGTTTGATCTTCTGCTCGATTTTGATGGTATATTGGTAGGCTGTGCCCAAGGACGAGATGTCCAGAAATTCCATTTCAATCTGGATGTATCTATGCATAGCATCACGATACTTGAGCACCATATGTCACTCTCAATCTTTGATACCCATATTGGTGCACAAGGTATGGAATATATGTGTGAACTCTAACACTGCTTGGTCTCTTTCTTGCCGCAGTGTGGTCCATTTGGTATACAAGTCATCATAACTTCCGACAGGGTAGTATTATTACTTAATATCATCCCTGAAGAATTCCTAGGTGGTCGCGACTGTAAATAATGAGGGTTCCTTTGTTTCCTTTTTCTCACAGAAAGTTTCCCACCAATATTTAACATGGGAAACGACTTTGAGGAGTGAAAAAATAATATTTTCTCTATTCGAAAAGTTATGGACAAAATAATACCCTTCTAGTAGATTCAACCACTTGTCTACAACATCTGCATCTATCTAACCTTCAAATATAGGAATATTGAAGTTGATTTGTACCTTGAAGGGGGTGGCACCTCTGCTCGAGGAAGATGCATTGCATGTTGGTAGCCACCGAAGGATTTGCGCGAAACTATCCATGATATCATTCCTCTGTTGCATGAGGGATTCCTCAAGCAACATTTTGAAAGGATATCCTATCCCATCATCTTTATTTTCTCCTTCCATGAGAGGTCACTTGGGCGTGCGATATCTTTTATCCTCAATAGAAACAATCTTGAGACCCAATTCTTTGTACCCTGACCTCATTGGGGACATGCATTAAGAAGACAAGGAGCAGACCGATCTGATACCATTGATTTGGATTTTATGAGAAGAATGAAATGAATACATATTATTTAAATATGATTAACACATAATAACAAAGATACAATAAAATCGGTTTTCTATTCAATAAGGAAATAAATTGAAATTGTAAAATGCAATGGAAAACAAGCTTGATGGAATGGTGGCGGCTTATCTCTGAGAAGAGATGTGACGAATTCGCTCATTCACAAGAAGATGATTATAATGAGGCTCTGAAAGAATTTTTACAATAAACAGGAATGTCAAAAACCCTAGACATCCAAAAACCTAAACCTAGGAGATGAAGTGCCAAAAGTCATGTGGGCCCCGTTTGGGTAAGTTTGTACATCAACTTCTCAGGGTAATAACATTTTCATATGATCTTTGTTTTAGGCGCACGATAGCTCCTTGGAAAGGTATCATCAAGGAGATTCATTTTGGGAGCTCAATTACAGCCTTTGGCTACCATTGAGAAGCTCGATAACGAAAAACCTTCATTTAGGCCCTCAAAATGGCCCCGAAAGTTAAAAACTACCAAAAATAGTAAATTGTCAAAATTGCCAGAAAATGGTTTTGACCGAGTTGGAACCACCGATAACCACATGGTTCAATATGGTAGCCATGTTGTGCAGGTTTTATGGTGAACCATATGAAACACACTTTTCTTTGTCATATATGCCATTAATTTATTTATGTGCAGATGTAGGGGCCTCATTCAACTGGGAAGACATATTGTCTAAGAATATTAAAAATGCAATTTTATTTGTTACACAAGAACAACCGGGTAACTTCCCCAACTTCCATATGTCTTCATACCTTTTAGACATAATGTGGATCGATCACAAATACTCGAACATGGGATGGAGTTGGTTACCCGTTGATGCCTTTATCCATATTTACTGCAAGGTGCATTGGGAGAACAAATATAGAACATATTATCAAAGGATATGTGAAAACTTCCTTTCCCCACTGTACAGTTCATTTTTTTCACATCCCCACCTTGTATGACCGAAAAGAAAATAGAAGTTATAAGGAGGATTGGGGATTGGTATGTAATGGAACATAGTACATATATCAAGATAAATGGTGCAATGAAACCACCTCATCTACTTCTGAGGTTCATCCCAGATAATCTTGAGCTCCATTAAGTAGCATATCAAACCATCATACATGGGGTCAGAGGAATGTTATATAGATAGAATAAATCCATTTGGCCTCAATTGCCTCTTTACATTGGGAACTACTTCCTTGAAAACACCAAACAATCCCAAACAAAAGTAGACATCTTTATCTCCTACCATTTTGGAGAGGAAATATTAAGGAGACACGACCCCAAGAACATTTTCAAATAGGATATTTATAGCATGAGACTCCCTTATGAATACGCCACCAAGTTCCTGGAAGAAGAAGGAGTACATCAAAATGTTAGAACCTATGATGAGGTTATTTTCAATAGGAGGGGTCAACCAAGAGGTAGGATCATAGAAGAAAATGTTACAAGAGAGGTAGCCAAAAAAGATGCAGAGAGAGATGAGCTTGAGAGATATTCCCCCATGTCCCTCTCAACTCATTTGGGTTCTACAGAAGAATATGAAGAAGCACCAACCAATAAAAAGAGGAGGGACAAAGAGAAAGTGTTGAAGAAAAGAAATGATGCTAAAAAGAAATAGAAGATATAAGATGACAAAGCAAAGGCCATGGAATAAAATGAAGCAAGAGAAAAAGTGTAGGCTGAAGAAAAAGTTGCTTCCAAAAAAGAAAAGAGAAGCAACAAGAATACTAGAAAAAGAAGCAGCAGATAAATTTGTTGAAGAAGAAAGGCAGAAGAAGGATGCAGATGATAAAGAGAGTGACACGCACCTGATGGTCTTGGATTTCCCTGGAACATCAACCACATGCACATATATAGAAAAAACAAGTAGTAGTTTGGGTCTTCTTCCTTGGGAACCTTTTCGGTCAACTAAAATATTGGACCCATACAGTTTCACATACGATAGAAAAACTGGCTAGATTTTACAAGAAAGGGTTAAAAACGTTTCAGCAACAGAAGGAGCTCCTTTATCAATAGTGACGCAAGTGAGTTAGGATATAACTGCTCACTCATCCATAGGCTAGGAATTCAGGAACATATTCTCTATCTGATATAGATCCTAATAAGAATCTTGAGGAAGGAACCCCCAATAGTTCTAAGCTTGCAAACAAAAGAGTTATTTCCCTCAACTAATCTGATCAGGGAGTTACCCGTCATAGGAGATGTCAAGGAAGATCCTGAGGCAAAATATAGGGTAGGATATTCATTCATGGATGTAATTATGGATAATATACAAAGGTTGTGACAACAAAATGAGGAAAAGGAAATGAGGATCAAAGAGCTAGAAGAGAGTCTCCAACAAGTTATGATAGATGAGATAAGTCTTCTCAATTTTAAATCCCACATGGAAAAAGTGAGAAATAAGATAGAAGGTGCCATCATTGATATGTATGCCAACCTATATCTCTTCAAAATGTGGATGCAACAGTTATTGAACAGAATGACTAGATATAGATGCAATTGACGCAATACAACACTATCTGGGAAGGTACAGTAGACATTTATACTTGAATAGCAGAAAATCCTAATGCACCTCTAGAGTTATAAAGACCCTCGAAATCAATAAGGAAGATAGATTTGTATGCACTATACCATTGCCAACATGTATGGAAATGAGTAGAAAAAGAAGTAACCAAAGAAATGGGGATTTGTTCAAGAACTCACAAAGTTGCTCAAGAGTTGATAAGGCATGGTCGACTCCCAAGGTTAGAAAAACTTGGGAATAATTTAGTCATGGAGGAATTAGTCAATTCAATTTTGGAAAATACAAGTAGAAGGAGAAAAATAGTAGAAACATCAACTATGGTCTCAAAAAATCTTATTGATCAGCATTTACTATAACCAATGAAGCTCCATACCATGGTAAAAGCTTACATGAAAAGATTGGACAAAGATATGAGTTCCTTGGATGATAGCATTTCCATGATCAAAGAAATGTTGGAGAAGTTATCTTACAGGAGGATTGAGTCACTGTACAACCAGTTGGAATTCTAGACGGCTTATCTCTGGAGCAAAAATTCATAGGAAAATGAAAAACCATTGGTTTCCCTTTCATTTTTTCCTAACCACCTCAAGTTTCATCCTTTCATTTGCCATTTTTCATGAGAGAAGGGAATGTGAATAGTTTTTTAACTGCTTCTTAGAGAACAATGTGAAAAGACAAATATGAGTTACTATTATTTGTATAAAAGATACTAGAGACTCTCTGAACAGAGGACTTTTTTTTGCTTTTCGAGCATTGTATAGACCCAATAACTATTTCAAGAACTTATACAATGTTAATGAATATTGAGAAGCCCTCAGGGCTAGTATGTTATAGAAGGAATTTTGTGTAGAAAATTATCGAAGCTTTGAACTAATTCAAGTGAAGATATTTGTTGTTTCTATGGACTGTAAGAATGCTTTGTTTGTTGTAGAATAATTCTTATGCAATCTTAATCTTTTTTTCTAGTTATCAGTATTTCTTCAAATATTCCCATTCCTTGAGTTTTGTGATTTTTTACAGTATATGTCGTTGTAATCTAGATTAATCTGATTATATACTTATATATGTTATTTCTTCCAATCTTTCTCTTTTTATAAAAGTAATTGTATTAAAGTCGTTTTAAGTTTTGGTTGCATTATAACTTACTGGTTACATTAGATTTTCTCCTAGATAGGATAGGTTAGCGTATATTAGTGATATATTAGTTGTCTTTCATACATGGTATTCATCTACATATTTTCATTTCACCCATCCCCGCAGTGGTACACCGGACCGTAACCAGTAATAAAATCAAAAGTTAGCAATAATGGCAGCCAAGCCAAGACTGTATGCTGGGGAGTACCCCTTGATTTTGTTGGGAAAATTTGGACCCCTCAACACTCAGTTAGCACTTTATCCCATCACAACTTCATATTCCATATGACTTTAGCATGTGACCGAGTGAGAACACACATAATGCTTATTTTGGCATTTAAACAAATCCACAGTTTGGATTTAATCAACCGTTGAATGGATGGTCCACATGAATTTCGCATTTGAAACATGGACTCAAATTATTCCCAAACCAAAATGGGATAAAACTTGACACTGACACGTGGAAAGTTAAAGTTATCATAATGTTACTTCACATATGCCCTTGCTAATTAACGTTCGTGCTATTTCAAATGAGAATTTGATTCAAGCCGTCTGATCGTGCTTCCATTCTGATCCAACAATCAACATTTATTTCTATATTTGACAATTCTTGAGACTTTGGTCCAGTGATCTAACGATCACAATGATATTTCTTGCATTTTTCTCACACCTATAATGACAATCAGATCATTGATCCTTACAATAAAAGGAGAAAATACAATCTCAGGTAGATTAGGATCATGTCTCTTTTGATACCTGTATTTATTTGATGTATTCATCATTCCATCTATGTAATCGTTTATCCACCTTCTTGGAGGCAATTCTCATAGAAGTTCATATATGCCCTGAGATAAGAACTTTGTATTTTCTTTCGTTCACTTTGAGAATGGATGACAGTGATCTATAAATATCACTCTTCATAATAACTTTATTAATGAAAACTTCATAACACCATGTCCAACATGGACCATATTGACCCTCTTTGACATCAATGCCAACACCATAACACCAGTTCCAACATTTAACATCTATCCTATCTAACTTATAATTCTAGTCTTTGTTATTTGCAGAACAACATTTATTTTTTGACAGACCAAAAAATCCATGATGTTAGAGGATGCACTTGAATTTGCTAAACCATTTTGCACATTGAAATTAAAAATTTTGGAAGTGATCAGAAAAGGTGGTACTTGAGACTTTGAGTATGCACCTATAATTGTTGCATTTATGGATTTTGTTAATTATACCTTGTGTATTTCCTACGCATCATCTTCCAGAAGAATATTTTCAGTAACAACAACAATATTTTTCTTTGCATCATCAGGGTTAAAAGCATTGTGTAATCATTCATGATGTTGTGTTAGTGAATAGATGTGAAACATGGAAAAATTAGATTTCATTTTATTCATGTCTTCTATCACATTGTAGTCAAGGGTAATTACATTGGGATTGCTTACCATTTGACTAGATTTCAGCTCACACGTATTGTCGTTGTTTGGTACCATGTTAAGCTTGGTATTATTCCCAGTTGAACTAGACGTACTTGGTTTATTTGTGTTGGATGGGCCAGATTTTCTTTCTTTGATATTGATTTTCCCTTGAGTTATGTCGTTTGGTTTTGGGGGAGCAGGGGGAGGAGTAATATTCCTAAGAGGAATATTTTATTCTTTGGAGAAAGCTTCATTAGGGATTGGACCTTTGCTTCATAGATTATAATTTATTTTGGTAGAAACCTTGATAACTAGAGTGTCTTTGATAAATACTTCTTCAATCTATTCATCATCCGATTCTGGACACCAATCCCAAAAAGGCATGGTAGATTACATAGTAATATCATTAGTATTTTTAGTGGGATATCATGCTGGGTTTTCATCATTTAATATTTGGTGATCTAACAACTGATTTATCACGAGGGTCATGGAGTTTACCAACTGAGGGAAATTTTATTATGGGTGGTTATGTTGGTGATAAGAGTAGAAATTGTAATTTTTGAAGCTCTCTAAGTTAAAATCCATATGAGGTGGTTCAGGTGGTTTTGGTGGACTATATTTTCTCTTAAAGAATGGGTTAAAATTTTGAGTTTTTGATGATCCTTCACCAACATTATTTTTAAGGTATACCACTTCGTTAGACAACTTCTTAATGAACTTAACCACATTGTCGATGTCCTTTGATTCCTTTTTGGGTGGTTTAGTTTAAAAAAAGGGTATATTTCCAACCATTTTGGTTTCCTCGGGATGTGAGTGCCGTTCATAGGAAGATAATTATCTTTCTATTGTTTCAACTTCATCAAAGATAAGTGCGAAGGTGCTCTTGTTAGGTCATTTGAAAAACATTCATATGGAAGGAGTTAATGCTACCATATAATATTCAATGGATAAGGATTGAGAAATACCTACGTCGTGGAGGAATTTGATTAATACATTGAGAAACCTATAGTTGAAATATTTTACCTTCTCTTTCTTGTCCATCTTGATGGCTCCTAGCTCTTTGTGCATAGATGCAGTCATTTTCCTTTCCCCAATTTTTATGATAAATAGCCTCTTGAAGTTATCCCTCTCAGTTATAGATCCGGGTGGTAGGATGAAATATCAAGTGGACGCTCTACCTAAAAACGTATAAGGAAACAACATACAAACCATGTCTTCATGTTGGACATTTAGTAGATCAGTGGCTAGGAAGAAGTTATTTAAATGGTCTTCTAGGGACACGGGTTTATCTAGATCAAATTTTGGAAGGATTTTGTCAAATTTTTCTTGGCATTTCATGTAATGGTTCAACTAAATTTAGATCACCTTGAGCCCTCTAGTGTGGGATAAATTATCTATCGTTTATATTCCCCCCCATTATTTGTTCTAAAACAATTTATGGGTGTTCACCTTTGAGATCGTCCTTAGGTTTGACAAGGAAATGTGCAGTTCAGCTCAGGGGTCCCTAGACTTCTTGCAAGGCGGTTTCAATAATATTGTCTACTGATTCAACATAAATATCAGGATGTGTATTAGGTCTTTCTACGCAGGTTTCTTTCCTCTTGGGAAGCTCAGAAGTGCTTGGTAGCTTACATGGTATCTTTGCATAAGCATGTTCAATTCTACGAGTTTCAGAGAACTCTTCTGATGGTATTCAAAACCAAGTTTTAGAGTGTGTTTCCAAACTGCCAGAAGCACTTCCAAAATTAGGCTTAGAGTCTTCGTAGGTAACTTGTTGTTCATATTCAACTTGAGGAAATAGATAAGGATTGGGGTTATTTCCTGAAGACTGATTTCAGTTATGTAAGTCATTTATATAAGCCATAAAATATGGCCCTCCTTCTAGCGCCAATTTTGTTGATGGGTCTAAATTCACCCGACAACAACAAGGGGTACTCCCAGATACACGGTGCCAACTAGACTATGCATTTTTTGGATTAGGAGTCCCATACAAATTTTTCCTCGACTGCCATTGATATTATTTTTTGTTTTTTGGGTTGGTTATGGTTTTTTTTACCAATGAGGATGTATGATGAGGAAATATGCAATATAAATATGTAGATGAAGACTATGTATTGAAAACAAACTAATCTATTGCTACTCTACTATAATATATCCTAGCTAGGATCATGCTAAAGTAATCGACGAGATGTAAGCGAAACCAAACTCTGCACAAACTCCCACATAGATAGTTGAAATAGAAGAGAAGAACAAGAAAAAAGTGCATGCAAACATGTATAACCAGAACAATCTAGATTATAGAAAAGTGTGCATTAAAAACTCAACAATCTCAAGAATTAAATATATTTGAAGAAACACTTAAAACATCAGAATAACATAGAGTGCATAAGATTTAATATATAAGAAAAAAATCATTTTTACAGTCCATGTGAACAACATTCATCTTCACTCAAAATAATTCACAACATAGATGTATCCACACATTGGTATTCCTTCTTCAGAAAACTGGCTCTTAAGGATTCTCAATATTAGCAGTTTAAGAAATAATTCATAAAAACTACAAGAAAGACTCTCCAATTTTAGTTGACACTATGTTCCCAAAATAGTTCAGAAATAACCAATGTTTGAAGAGCCAAAAATCCCTTTCAAAATGAGCCTCTCCTCTCTTTTATACAATTTGTAGTAGGTGCTAGATGACACTTCGCCTTCCACTTGAAGAGGTTGTTACAAAAATGGTTCGACTTCCTACTTTATAGTGACAAGTGTACAATAAGGACAAAATTAAGATTGGTTTTGAAAGAGACAAAATTATAAATAGGTGTTGACGTCCTCTAGCCAACATTTTTTCTTCATTCAAGAATTTTTGTCCCTGATGTATGTTGTCCATATTTCTAGTTGGTCATATAGGGATATGATCCCTCTGTAATCTAGTTGTTCCAAGGATGCATTATTAATGGCCACACTATCTTCTAGGGTACTCATGTCCTTTACTAGTGTCATCATGAATGCTTGTATCATGGTGTGAAGTTTTACTGGTTGTAGTAAGTGTTGATGTATGAGATTCATGGAGATGGTAGTGGTTGCTTCAACACCACTCTTCTTATATTTGTGCTATCATGTACCTTATCTAATAGCTCTTCTCTCACTAGATTATTCCTAATCTCGTATAGCTTTGGTAGTCGATTGCTCTTAATCAATTCCTATGCAACTTCATGTATCCTTGATCATATTGCCATTTGTTGTACAAGAATTTTTGGATGATATTTTGGATACAATTTTGATAAAATACTAAGTATGGAAGACGTGTGCAGTAGAAGAAGAAGAAGGGAGATAAGGAAGGCTTGGGAGAACAATGCACAATTGAGGTGCATTCAAGAGAACAATGTGCAGTAAGAAGAACAAAATAGATGAATAAATCAAAGGAATAAAGCAGAGAATAAAGCAAGAGAAGAAAGAGGGTGAAAAGGAAGGATGAAAACTCGATTTGATAAAGATAGAACGACGTGAAAAAGAAAGAAGAACAACATCCAGAGTGAAAAATAATAATGCAGGCATCAAAGCAAGAAAAGAAACCCAAACAACAAGTTAACTTGAGTTGTAATGAATTGTAATATGGTTTTTGGGATGGGAAAAGTAGGGTTTTAAGCCCTATAATTCATGCATAAATATGTAATGGGTTGGGAGAATAGGGGTTCTTCTCAAGTAGTATTGTGGAGTTTGTTCCAAGTTGTCAAGAGTTTCTGTCAGTAAGGAGACTGATAGAATAGGCTAAGAAGGAAAGAGTATATGTATGAATGTTCAGGGGATGATATAGAGAGAGGGAGACAATTTCATTGCAAAACTACTAGGCTAGGAGAGGGAAAAGATAACATGATGTATCTTTGTAAGAGTAGTGCGCAAGATTGAGACAATTGCATAAAGAATAATAAAGAAGCCAGTCATTGTGGATGTATCCCAGAGTTGGATGAACCATGTCAAATAATGTTTTTATTATATTTTATGTGATTGATCATGGATATTGTCTGGATGCATGTTAGAATAGATTTGTCTTCTATGTAATCATTGCACAATAGTTATGACTATTCCAGTAATGGTTTTATGTTGTAATATGGAATATAATGGTAGTATGAATATGAATTCACTAAGTAGCTAACTAAGAACAAATACAGAGTAATGTGCACTAAACTGATAAGTAAGAATGAATAGAATGATCTCCTCCCATTCCCTCACTACTGCAAAAACTTGGTTACTGCAACACCAATAGATACCTCGGGTGAGACTTCACTTGCATGTAGGTGATGCCAAAAGGGTTGGTGTCTAAATTGTTTTTGTTCGTCAAGATAAATCAAACCTAGGGCCTTACATCCGCATGTGTGCCAACAAATGGTTCTATTATCGGGAACCAGACTCTGCAATTGAGGGAATGTTTTGGGGGCCAACTAAGAAAGAGATCTCATAATGGTTGGAAAGGAAGGAACAATAATTTTCTCTAAAAGAGAACAGACACCCTCATATGAGTGATAAGTAATGGATGAAAAGGTATGTGTACACAGAACTATATGAAATTTTCTTTGGTGAATTTCCAATTATCTTGACTGAGTAGTTAGAAATATTAGTGGATAATATTGGAAGTTACTGAACTACAACTACGAGGAATTTGGCTCCGGAGTTGGTAATATACTTGAACTATATAATTAATTCAACTACTCGCATGGTTGATTTCTAGTTGGATAGAATACTAGGAGGATACATTACAGAATTTGTGGTAGATTGTACCCAATCATACAACGTTGCAGAAAGGGACTTTTTCAAAGGTCCACGTGGAAGGTTCATGAAATCATTGGGTATATGGATAAAGATGTTATTGTGTGACAATTAAGTGATGGCGATGTAATCTGACTATTAAGGGGCTCGTGCACATTGGGGAACCAAGGGATGACAAGAATATAGTATGAGGACAAGAGAGAATGAAGAAATATATGAAGAAGCAAGGGAGCGACTGAGGATGCAGAGGACTGAAGAGGGTATATCATAGGAAGAGGAACAATGGATAATTATGACTTAGTGCAAAAATTAGGGAATATGATGTGGATAATTTTATCTTGGACTTGGGGTATGATGTGGATGTGTTACCTAAGAAGACCTAGAAGATGATGGGAAAACCCAATCTGGTCTGGTCTCATGTTCAGTTAAGGCTCACAAATCAGCACAAGATAGTACCAATTGGTCGATTGATAGGAGTATTGGTGAACATAGATGGGGTGCATAGTGTGGAAAACTTTGAAGTTATTTAAATCGTGGATGATAGTCAACCATATCCAACATTGATGGGACTCAAATGGGAATTTGATAATCAAATGATCATTAATCTAAAGCAGAGAGAAATTATATTTGAAGTTGGATATTTGAAAGGGACTGCACCATTGGACCCAACAAAAAGAAAGAGATACATACAGCCAGCAAGAGGGAATGACATTGACAACTTGTATAACATGACTACATGGATGGATGATTTTGTAAACCCCACTGCAGATGGTGTGCTAATTTGGAGAAGTATTAGTTCATGTGTATCAGATTCATAGGATGTTCTGGAGAATTGGTAGCAATGGATGCCTGGAGTATCAATAAGATGATGTGAGCGTATAACTTGATCCTTGCACTAGATTGGAACAGAGTTATGTGATCCACCCAGGTATGATTGACTGACTGATATAAGTTTTCTTGTAAATGCATTTGGATCACAAGTACCTGAACAAGAATTTTTTTTGGCACTACATGTTGTCCTAAAAGTGACTCCAACCAGATGATGGGTTGCATATAGAGAGGGGATGGAAGATTGGTCGCAGTGTAGAATACTAATGCAAGTAAGTTTTGGCACTAAGGTTGAAAATATTCCACAAAAGTATACATGGGAGAGTGACCTAGTAGAACATATGGAGCAGTGTAGAAATAGGTGGATCTCTACACCAAGGGAGGAATGGATACACAGGTTTATAAATACACTAGATACAATATCGAAGAACTTATATATATAATTGGAAATCTGAAAAGAGACATCCAACTAGGACCAGTTGACTCAGAGGTTCAAGGTCACATTTACTTTTGAACATGAATCTTCATGAATAGATGCAGTGCTATAGTCTATTCAAACCAAGATTTTTCAGAACAAGGGCCAATGGAGGTGGTACCAGTCTTAGATACGTACATAGTTGTTATTATTGTCCATGATTTATTGGAGTGCTATAATGTTCCTAAGGAAGAACGGGATGAGGAAGATCCAGGGAATGTAAAAGTAAATGAAACAGAAGGAGAACGGGTAGTAAAAGGACCAGAGCTTTAGTTCGTTGCATACAAACAACCAATAAAGACACGAAGGATAAATATTGGGATGGTAGAGAACCTAAAGTTTTCACAAATAGGGGATTACTGGAGAAATGAGACAGTAGAGAAGATTGCAGACTTACTACGTGAATATCAAGAGTTATTCCCAACTACATTCTGAGAGATGAAGGGGATAGATGGAGACTTAGTCGAGATGAATATTCCTATGAAACCAAGTTCTAATATAGTGTGCTAGAGGCCTTACAAGTTAAATCCTAAGTACAAAGAGAAGGTTAAAACAAAAATGGATAGAATGTTGGATGCAGGGATCATTGAACTCATACTGGAATATGTTAATTTTAGTGTTGTTTTTAGGTTGTTTTCAATTTACTAGAGCATTCAATGCATTTCCAAAACAACAACATAAATAGGATTAGTGAAAGAAGCACAATCACAAGGTACACAAAATTTTATCCTGGGAAACCGTCATGGGGGAGAAAACCCAACAAAAACTTCCTCAATAATAGATTTCCAATACAATGCCAAGACTAAGACCAAACCACCAAGAATATACTAGGACTGATCATGCACCTATCTTCTCCTTCCTCCTGCAACTACAACTTCCTTCAAAATATGTGCACTAGAAGAGTGAGTGTGAGTGTGTATAAGTGAGACACCATCCTCACATATAAATACTAGTTGAGAAGCTTCTAGGGTTATGTCTCTTCACTTAGTAGGGCCTACTTCTTCCAAAAGTGGTTAAAACCACTTTATAAACCCTAGGGGACGAATTTACAAATACCACCATATAAATATGGGTTGACCAATCCACAAAAGGGGATTTAATATTATACAAGACCTGACATGATCAATCCATAAAAGGGTATTTGATATATAAGATAATAACTCAAATATAATTAGAATATTCTTAGAAGTTACAATATTTCAACACTCCCCCTTAATGAGAAGGGTATTCTACTGACATAACCCTATATAAAATCATCAGGAGAGAGAGAGGGAAGCATCATCATCATCATCTGGAATACTGACTAACACATCTATAAGTAATAAGAAGTTTTTCTCATCATCAATATCATCATCGTTCACTGCATGGAGCTGGAGTAGTATCATCATCATCAACAACATGAAGCTAAAACATTAACATCAATAGCATTAAGCTAGTACAACATCCTCTACAGTACGAGGCTGATACAACATCATCAAAAACACAAGGTTGATACAACATCCTCAATTACATGAGGCTGATAAAACATCATCAATAGCACGAGGCTGATACAACATTGTCAACATATGGAAACAAAATGAGGCAGGTGAAACAACAACATTTTTTGTCACTTTGACAGATCGTCCTTACTGGACCTTTAGGATCTTCCCAGGAATCATAAGATTCCATAGGATATAAAATCCTAACGGATCTACCACTACTGACCACAAATGGCATATACATGCATAGGTACTCTGATAGATCATCCTTATCAGACCTTCGAGATCTTCCCAAGGATGATAAATCCTCTAGGATATAAAGTCCTAATAGAGCTACCCTTTGTTTTTCAGGATAATATAGTATCATCAACATCACTCCCCTTTTCGAGGGAGGTCCTTTCGGACAACACCAATCTTGTTTCGGAAGTACTCAAACTTCACATGAGACAGAGCCTTGGTCAACACTTCTACAACCTGCTCATTTGTGCCAACATATTGGAGCTTTACAACTCCCCTCTGCACCATATCATGAATGTAGTGATACCAGATTTCTATGTGATTCATATTATCATGGAAAACTAGGTTCTTCAACATCTTTATGCAACTCTGGTTATCACATAGAATCATGGTGTCTTCCATCTTCAGATCAAAAAGACCTGTCAACAACTTCTGAAGTTGTATGGATTCACAACTAGCGGAACATGCTGCAATGTCTTTTGCTTCTGTCGTACTGAGAGAAATGATAGATTGTTTCCTACTTTTACATGAAGTCATGGATGACCCGAGACTGAAAAAACATCCTAAAGTGTTGTTTCTATCAGAAGCACTTCCATCCCAATTTGAATCAGTATAACCATACAGTATAAAGTCATGATCTCCAATATAACAAAGACCATAATCCAATGTACCCTTAAGGTATCACATCACATTCTTTGAATATATAAGGTGAACATGTCTTGGCTCCACCAAATACTAACTCAAGGTGTTCATAGAAAAACATATATATGGTCTGGTATTCGTCAGATACATAAATGAACCAATAAGCTATCTATACATAGTAACATCAACCAACTTTGACGAAGTATCAACTAGGAGCTTCAAGTTTGTTTCCATGGGTTTGTTCATGGTTTTACATTCCAACATGTCAAATATATTCAATATTTCAACTACATACTTCCCTTGGTTAAGGATGATCTTCTCTGGGCTCTTCCAAACTTCAATACCTAAGAAATAATTCATCAGACCTAGGTCTTTCATCTCAAACTCTGTAGTGAGCTTCTTCTTGCAATCTGTGATGAGATTTTCTTCTCCTGTCAAGAATAAATAATCTACATATAGTAGCAATATAATTGGCTCATCATTCATAACCTTGAAGTAAAGGTTAGAATAATCTTTAATTTTGGTAAATCCGAAGCTCGTCAGGAAACTATCAATTCTGCCATACCAAGCTCTAGGATCTTTCTTCAACCCGTACAAATATTTATTCAACCTGCATACATGAGTCTTTCTATCTTCAACTTCAAACCCTCATGGTTGTTCTACATACTCTTGTTCTTCAATAACACCATTTAAGAAGGGTTTTTTCACATCCATTTGGTGTAACTTCCACTTCATTTTGGCTGCAAGTTCTATGATGGCTTTGATAGAAGTGTATTTGGCTATAGGAGAAAATGTCTCTTCATAATCAATACCTTCCTTTTGAGAAAAACCATGAGCCACACATCTTGCTTTATGTTTTTCGATACTTCCAGCTGTTGCATGTTTTATCTTTTATATCCACTTGGAATATACCACATATTTTTTCTTTGGTCTGGGAACTACTTCCCATACATCATTTTTTATAATGGAATGGTATTCTTCTATCATGGCATCCACCGATTATTTCTTCTGAATGGATTATTCAAAGTAAGTAGGTTCCTTTTCTATGAGATCACACATCAATGCCATATAACTGGATAATTTCTTCGGTTTGTTTCTTTGTCTCATGGTTCCTTCTAAGGAACCATACTTATCTACATATTGAATAAGTTCCCTTGCCCAAGCTGGATTTATCTTGTGAGATATTATCATCCAGGGAGGTTCTTGAGATTTTATCATATCATGATCTTCTAGAATCTCAACATCAGAGGTAACTGTAACTTCCTTCACTGTTTTTGCAACTCTGGGAGCTACAATTTCTTCTTCATATACTTATTCAATGGGGCATTTCCTTTATGTTTTGAGTTTTTCATATTCATCAAAGGTTACATCTTTGTTGATATCAATATGATGGTAACCTAGTATGTTTATTTTGAATGCCTTAGATACCTCACAGTATCCAACAAATATTCCCATCTTTTCTGGGGGATCCAACTTAGTTCTCTTTTCTTTTGGAATGTGTACAAATACTGGATAACCAAATATTTTGAGATGGCTTACTTTTGGCTTCTTTTTGATAAACATTTCTTTGGGGTTTTTGAATCCAAGTGCACTATGGGATAATCTGTTTTGGACATGAATTTTTGTTCTTATTGCTTCAACACATAAGTGCATTGGAAGATCTTGATCATGAATCATAGTATTTAATGCTTCCACAATTGTTCTATTCTTTCTTTATGCTCGACCATTTTTTTTAGGATTACAGGGAGTTGTGATCTCCCTCTTAATCTCGACATCTCTACAAAATCTTCCAAATTAATTTGAGGTGTACTCTCCTCCATTATCTGACCTGAGTATCTTGATTTTTCTTTTGGATAGGTTTTGTACCAAGGCTTTGAATTCCTTGAACTTTCCAAGTACTTCATCTTTTGATTTCAAGAAATAAACCCAAGTTTTATGAGAGTAATCATCAATAAATGATGCATAGTATAGATACCCTCTTAGCAATTTTGATGGAATTGGACCGCATACATCTAAGTGGATGAGCTCCAAGATTCGTTCTACTTTATTGTCGCTCTTTGGGAAAGGAGTCTTTATGTTCTTTCCTTGTTCACATCCCTTGCATACACCTTAATGATCAACCTTAAATTCCGGTAAACCTACAACTACCTTTCTTACATATGGTAAAGATTTGTAGTTAATGTGAGATAGTCTTCTATTCCAAAGTTCACAAGGACTTTCAATAAAGTGAGTTAAGGTTACATATGAGTGACCTTTTAACTTGTACAAACCTCCTTATTTTGTACCAATAACAAATGAATCTTTTATAGTTTTTCCTTTAGGCCACATAAGAAATTCACCATATATGAATGAAACCCTGAAGCCTTTCTTATCTAGGGCTGAAATAGAAAGTAACTTCTTTGTCAAACCTGGTACATAGAGTACATCCTTCGTTATCATCGGAGTTCCTGAATCCATTTTGTAGGTGGGTTCTCCCATTCCTTTGATAGGGTACTAATAATCATCTCCAAGTGAAAATTTCTGGGGGAATTCCTTTTTTGTAAGGCTAGAGAGAATGTCTTTCTAACCTATCATGTGCTTAGAGGCACCACTATCTATGAGCCAAGTATCCTCTCTAGGTATCATAGATTCTGAAAGGGAGGAAAAAAAAACATTGTTAGGAACCAAATACCTGAATGCAAAATATCACAATAGATCCAAAGATATCTGAATACAATCACCACACAAGATCTATGAAACCATATAGAAAACCACAACTTTATTATAGAAACCCTTGAGGTAGGGAAACACCATGCAATGGATCCTATTATGGAAGGGATCCTCTCCTATTCACTTGTCTCTTCGAGGGGGCTTCCTCCTAATGAGCTTCAGCTCCAAACACAATATTTCTCTTCATGTCTCATTACATTGCTTAAACCCCTTTATATAGTGCTACCATCACCTATGAACATTCTAGAGGAGGAATCTTCTAGAAGTAGAACCTTCTAAGAAGTCCTCTTACATTTATTATATCTAACTACCATAGTGGGCCTTATTTAATAATATAGTGGACCTAGTCCACCTTACATTGAATGACCTCCACTATTATCACTATGGGCCCTCTGGGCCCCCCCACTACC
>JASDQU010242293.1:3712-21141 GCA_032191745.1 Picea mariana
TGGGCTCTGCTCCTACTGCAATCCAGGGGTGACTTCTGACACTAACAGGTTGTATGGTGCAAACAATGGAACTGAGGGCTCGATCAGATGGATAATCCCCCGCCGATCGTCCCCAACCGTGGTCACCGCTCCTGGTCTCATGTAGTTGGTTGAGTGTTGGTCTTGTCGCCCCCATGAATTACCATATTGCATGGTGTATAGAATCAAGTGTTTAAAACTCTGCATCCAGGTGTATGGTATGTAACAAGACCGTGGGATGGGGCCTAGCCCCAACCCCTTTAATCCGTGACCAACACTTGAACAGACTTTAAATATAAAAATGCACCTATACATGTTAAGTTCCATTGTGGGCGGGCTGGTAGCCCGACCCTGCTAAGATTCTTCCCATGCTTGGAGGTCACGGGTTCGACTCCGATGGAGCCCATATAACTTTTACAACAATAATCAATGAAGGGGTGCCACGTGGAAGCCCATGACTGGGCCATGTGGAACCATTTAATTCGCCTGCGATGGTGACACTTCTCAAGCGATCATTCACCCACATCTGCCACACCTTCCCAGTTAGCAAGCCAATCCTATTCCATGTCACTGTACGATCAATTTCCATGTGTCACCTGTCGTACTGCTGACGTCAACATTGACTTTTTCCTATTGACCTTTTGCCTATTTGGGCATTTGATAAGAGCACGATAAATTTCGCATACGGTGTCCATTTGAGGAAGTAAATATATGGCCAGAATCAACGCGACGAGATATACGCAATGGAATTGGTTTCATTTGATTCTGAGAAATTTTATTTTATAACATTTTATGGACCCGAGGATCCTCCTGGATCACCCCTAGAGTATGATCGTGATTACATCCTCTACTTTTTAGTCTCAACTGTCTTAGTAGTAGGAGTCCTCTTCCAATTAGGGGATGATGGGCGTGAACATGCCATTTACTACATTAGTAAAAACCTTTTAGGGCCACCCTTGAAGTATAATCATGATGAGAATCTTGCATTAGCAGTTGTCCTCTTAGTCCAAAAATTGCAACATTACATTCTGCATAGAACCACCAAGGTCATAGTAGATTCCAAACCCATGCAAAACTTGCTTAGTCAATGACAGATTAATGGAAAATTTTCCCGATGGATCGCTATCCTCCAGGAATATGATCTAGAGTTCTCTACTCCCAAAAGAAAGAAAGATCGCATCCTAGCCTAACTCATTACGAATTTTCCTTCAGATGCTAAATCTCCCCCCATCAATGAGTATTTTCCTGATGAACACCTCTTCTTCATCCCTTCCGATGACCCCTAGTATGGCGACCTCCTCATCTACCTTCGCACAAAGAAGTTTGGGTCTCATCTCTCTCAAGATGATCGTCGACGCATTCACCATCAGGCCCCCCGATACCTCCTCATCGGAGACATTCTCTATCAATGTGAGATCAACACTATTATTCGATGATGTCTTATCATCGACGAAGTTGACAGAGTCTTGAACGATTCCCACAATAGCGTGTGTGGTGGTCACCTCTCATGTATGTCCACCACCCAAAAAATCATTTGAGCAGGGTACTTCTGGCACACTTTGTTCCATGACTACATCCACGATGTCAAGCGATGTGAAAAATGCCATCTTTATGCAAACAAAGCATGAGATTCACTAACTCTTCTACATCCAGTCATCACAAGTGACCCCTTCTGTAAATGGGGCATAGACTTCATGAATTTCCATCCACCATCCAGTAATGGACATAAGTACATTGTCGTGGCAATAGATTACTTTACCAAATGGGCCGAAGCCATGCCCACATTTAACAACATTGTTGACACAACAATGCGTTTCTTATTCAACCACATCATTACCCAGTTCGGAGTCCCACTACGGTTAGTCTCCGATCATGGTAAACACTTTGATAACGAGATATTTGTGGAAATCTCCTCAAAGTTAGGCTTCACCCATGAGTTCACCTCCCCGTACTACCCTTAGTCCAACTGACAGGTCGAGGCGGTCAATAAAGTCCTCAAAACCATGCTACAACGTACCATCAACAAACATAAGACCAACTAGAATCATATGTTGTTTTCTATTTTATGGGCTTATCGCACGGCATTCAAAACTGCCACCGGTTTTACACCATTCCACCTCGTTAATGGGACCAAAGCCACCCTACCTATCGAGTGTGAAATGCCCACAATTACACATTTCCATTGAGCTATTACCTAACACTGCTCCAATGGAGCAACGCCTGCTAACCTTAGAGTCTCTTGATGAAGATCGTTGATCTTCATTACAACACAATGAGGCAGCTAAAAAATGGTTGAAAGCCAGCTTCAACCGCCATGTCAGCCTTCTCTCATTTAATGAAGGTGATCTAGTGTTAGCCTATGATATCTCCCATGACACTCTCAAACATGGGAAATTCGAGTCCTTATGGCATGGACCCTTCATCATCCAACATTTCCTCACTAAAGGAGCCTACATCTTGGCCTCTCCAGAAGACTACCGTCTCAAAGAACCAATCAACGGGTTGTACTTAAAGAAGTTTTACACCTAAGCATAGCCCCTATACCTTATGATTCTCTTTGTACACATTTGTAGAGTTTTTAGTCTTCTTTATTGACACCAATCCTCATGTATAATCTATCATCTGTGTTATTGACAGATGCATTATCCATCATTCTACCACATCGGTTACGCTGACGATGCCATCCGCTAGACCCAGAATCTTGCTTCGGCTGCTTGGGCCCTCTATACTCCCTCACATGTCCTTCTCCACTCCAGTGGCATATGTTTGGACTTGACCACCAACAACCAAGATAAATATGACACCATCATTGGTCTCCTCACTGAGGCCAATGACCACCACATTAGTCACCTTAGCATTCTATTATATTCCCAGCTTGTCATTCTACAGCTCAACAATGTATATCATTTTCACGATCCTTGCCTCTTTCGCAAATACCTTCAATCTAGACTCCTATATCGCAACTTTGATTCCATCACATTTACACATATTCCAAGAAAAATTAATCAAGTAGTAGATCACATGGCTAACCTAATATTAGATTGACATTTATCACATTAAAAACAACATTTTATACGTAGCATCATACATAAAAACATAAAGCATAGAGACATGCATGATACAAAAATATACATCCATATATATATATATATATATCATGAAACTCATCAGTGTTTACAAAAAATATACATGTACAATCGCCCATAGGCCCATGAATCCCCCCACCCCTATGAGAACAAAAATGGGTATCAAGTACCCTAAACAAAAACAGGCTCCCAAGCCTGTTCATACAAAAACTGACACTCATGGTGCCCCCAGAGATCCCCCCCTAGGTCCTCTGTCAACCAGAGGTGCCCCACAAGATGGGGGCCCTCCAGGTCTAGGAGGTAGTCAACTAGTCATCATTTCCCCTACCACTGTTTCTCGACAAATCAGGGTACGCCACTCGACGAGTACTCCCACACACTTCTCTAGGACCTCCTCATCTTGGATATGAGCCCACATGCCCTTAGGCACACCTGATCCAGATTTTATGAGAAGAATGAAATGACTATAGATTATTAACAAATGCTTAACACCGAATAACTGAGATACTGTAAAACTGGTTTTCTATTCAATAAGGAAATAAGCTGAAACTGTAAAATGCAGCTTGTTGGAATGGTGGAGGATTATCTCTGAGAAGAGATGTGATGGTTGTGCTCATTTGTAAGAAGAATATTACAATGAGGCTCTGAAGGCCTTTTTACAATACACATAATCCAAAACCCTAACCCCAGAAGATGAAAAGCCAACAGTTTTGTGGACCCTGTTTTGGGTAGTTTGGTGTATCAGCTTCTCAAGGGCGTAACTTTGGCATACGATATCCGTTTTGCACACACAATAGCTTGTTGGAAAGATATATCCGAGGAATACAACTATTTCCAAAAATATCATGAAATTATCTTTTGATAGGTAAATGCCCAAAAAATGTCGTTTAGGGCCTCAAAACAGCTCCAGAAGTTCAGGACCCGAAAAACGGCTAAAAATAGTAAATTACCAAAATTGCCAGAAAGTGGTTTTGAGCCAATTGGAAAAGGTGGGTGGCCATCGATATCCACTTGGATCAAAACCCTATAAAACCCACTCAAAATGTTGGCATATATCCTCCAGCATGGCCCCCACATCTCCCTGTAGCTTTCTCGCTGGTCCAGTACTGACGTCATCTCGCTATCATCTATGTCCAACCCTCAGCTCTACTTGCACCTGTCGAGCTGGCTCCTCGAAGGAATATGCCTCTCATTCTCAGGGTCCCACATATGAAAAACAACACTAGAGATAGTCTCAACATCCATATACATATATAATCAATGTTATCTATCAAAATCACAAAACATAAAACTATAACACATACCTCGTTGGTCCCAGTTCTCCCCAGGAGTCAACACCATGTCTTGATCATGGAAGTAGTCCATACTCGCGTATGGATACCTCAGAATAATATGTGGCATTTGGTGCCACACTCAAGCCACCGTGGCCATGAAATAATGGCCACCCTCCCCGCTTCCATGTTGGGCCAACATGTGGGCCCACTGCATCAGTCGCGACTCTCGTTGCCCCATGGGATATAGCAGGATCGTCAGGTGTAATAGAGGCACCCTCTCTAAAAACCAGGCCACCATAATGGACCCGAAAGAAAATTCACTGGAGTCGGATCACCGACACCGGTTCATCTATCCCATCATCTTGGTGTGCATAAGAACACCCCATGTAGATAGGTCCCCATCCAGGACCTTCTCCACAACCCTCAGCTGACCACCAATGATCTAATGAGTACCCAAGGATCTGTAGATCCTCACCACCATCACCGCAGTACACATAGTAAGGAGGCCATCAATGGCCTCAATGTGGATGACTAAATCCGACATATGGTTCGGTCCAGTACAATGGTGAGCCGCCATGGTCTCCACTCGATCCTCCCCAGGAAGATGGGGCTCAACATGCAGGTCCATCCCACAAAATGGGAGCCCTTTCAATAAATACACATCTTCTATCGCAGAGAATGTCAACTGCTCCTCTCTAACTATGAAGCACTGTAGATTAGTGCTCCACATCCCAATCAAATACTGCGGCAGGAACTCCTGTGATCGTATCAGGGGGCAGTCTAAGAACTTGAGCAACCCACAAGCTTCCAAGTGTCTCCACATGCCCGACTGCTCCCTCACCGCCTCCCATAACTGGTCCTAGTCACGCTCTCTCTAGTGGACGATCATGTTACTGTATACTCTATTGATCACCTTCATCCACACATAAACATTTGATCAGCCTCATCATCTAGCAAAAAGCATAAAAATATAAAAAATCACAAACCATTAGCCTTGCCAACAGTGCACGGCTTCCACCCAGATAGGTGCGCACTAATGAGCAGTTGTCTGAGAAACAACCGCACATGAGTGAACAACTATCAATTAGACAAGTGTGCATCTCATGCACGCCTATTTTCCCAACCCTATCTCGCACATGCACGACTGTTCCTAGCACAATCGCACATTATGTGCGGGAAATAGAGTTATACCCACACACATATGCTCGAGTATTCCTCCTTTTCCTGTGTAGTGGTGGGCCCCTACCCTTAAAACACTTGTACGACCCTCTGTATAGATCCTATCTAAAAACTAGGAAATTCACCAAATGTGGGATGTTAGGACCACTAACCTATCTCTCCCCCTTCCTGGATAGATAACGTTACACTCCCACAATCTCGAAATCTCCTCACAACTATCTTGTCAACTCAACAACAACGACATGTACAAATGAGGTGGAATTGTGGGCCCACCAACCATATATAGCCCCTTATTCCCAACTTCCACACTCTATTACAAGAGCCCAAAGCCTCTGTTTTACAATCTATTCTTAGCCATGTGATCTTGATCTCGCCATCTACACATTCATATTCCCCGGGTCATCATCTGCATTTGGCCCTAGAGGAGAATTTTTCTCACGTCACGTTCACGTACACATGCTTAATTTCAATTTTATCAAATAGTTGTTATATGATCTTTCTCATAAGAGATTGTTCACGTCGATTATTTGGTTTTCATGTGTGTAGATACTTGTTCCACAAGCTTACATTCACTTCGGGTATATGTTCGACACTGGCATGCAATTATTCCCTCTGTAAATCAATTTCATATCCTAGTCAAACCCTCTGACATTTACCTTTAGGGTCCCTACATTAGCCTCTGCAGTATCTTCACCTCTACCACATTTGGGTATTTTCATCTGATAGCACTCTCCCCCACATGAGTTGTCCCATTCATAGTTCCCCCTGGCAACTTGACACTCATGCTGATTTTCATCCCCTAGGGATGGGAGTCTTAATAGTCTTATGCACTTTCGAGAATGAACCCCATAATTCTTCTCATCATATTTCTAACCTTTCCAATGGACTCCCAGGTCATATCATCTCAATTCTATTGACTGCATCTTCGTAATTTCATTAGCCATCCATCTCATCAACCATCATTTTTTCCATCTGCAGATTGTCCTCCATCCATTTACCTAATACATTAACCCACCCATGGGGACCCCACCCTCCACCAGTTCTCTTTCAAAAACTTGTGCCCTCAGAGGGAAAGCCATATTTCACTGGGGCACGCATTTTTGTATCTTTATACTCAACTGAAATTATTCTTTATTTCTTTGGTAATTGTAAAAAGCCTTTGTTTTCAACATCTACATAGATTTTTTGCCGTCATCCTTGATGGCCTTCTTTTCATGGAAAATCAATCCATGTCACTCTTGGTTGGGGCATCCACTCTCTTTTCATTCCAACATCGCTCATGAACCTTGACTATCCCAAATCTATATACCCATGATCTATGAGTTTGTCCACTTTGTTATCCTTTGGCATAGTTTAACCCCATATCTAGTTGTCCCCCTGACGCTAGATACAATTTTACAGTTGCTGCCAATCATCCTTCAACACCCCAACCAAGGGAAGTCTTGAGTCCCCCAGCATATTGACTTTGTTCATGTTACCCGTCAGTACTTGATACCATATATTACCCAGTGGATTTCACAAATCCCTTTACTTCTTGGAGTCGCATCTCCCTTCCTATCGACATCAACACATTTTCTAGAAGGGTGACAATATCTTGACTCTCGTTACCTTTTCAATGAGGAGTCTCGGATGACACAGAGAGAATCATCACTGCTCTCTGATTTTTTTGACCCCCATAACACTCGACTTCAACAAACTCTCATGTTATGATGGGTCTTACTATGTGACTATTGAAGTTGTTTCATACAAGCCAAAGACCTCTGAATCTTTTAGGCCATCAATGCTTATGAGCCATCGATAATTCTTATAGTCCTCCTTGATTCAAAGTTTGTTCACCATTCAGAACTTTCATCTACTGTTATCAACCACCCACGAGGGAGTTTCAGTTATCTACATTAGCATTCATCATTAGTTACAGCCTCACATTTTGGTTTCAAGACATGAGCATGGGGCATGCCCGCCTCGTTTGTACACAAATTGTCTTTTCTCTCCCTAGAGAAAGGTTTGGGTCCCACATTTTTCCCTCTCCCTCAAACATATCACTCTTGCAGTTCCTCTCTTCATTCTTCCTTACAATGGCACTCTTAGCAAAAGAAACATTGATGTATTTCGGCTGTACGTATGCTTGTAACCTCACAAATTAGGAGACATATGTTATCACTGAAAAATATTCTGCAACATTGTACACAATGGTTGAAGAAACACATCAATGCCAACAAAAATTAGTGCACCTATAGCACCAAATTCCATCAAAAGGAAAAAACTATACAATTGGGTCAAAAATCAAAGTGCGCAAATTCACCAAAGAAAGCGTGCGCACAGTACACAGTATGTGTGGGCCAACACAACCCTCAATGCACACTATGCACAAAATGTGTGACTGTCTATGAGAAAATCCGCACACTTATATGAACGACACATTTATGGATCTTGTTGGCCCCTCTACCACTTCTAGTCTGACTCCCAACATGATTTGACACTCATATCTGAGAAAAATCTAGCTTGGAGGTTGGTCAAGGGCTATAGGGTGCCCTAAAGGGCCCCTTGTTCATAATATGAACCAATTACATTTTTCCATGAATGGATGTTATAAATAAGAGCCATGGGTTTGCTAAGAAACCAAGGTCTTCAAGGTATTGTTATGCTATAAGAATTCTTCCTTGATAATCCTCTTTTTTCTTTGAATCCTTCAAGAACCATTGCAATAGGCCATTCCAGTCACCTCTTGAGAGAATAGGCATTGTTTTTTTTCACCATTTGTCATTTCTTCCATTGTAAGGAGATAAGAGCTCTCAATTAGAGAACTCAAGAGCCCTCCCAAGAAGGAAGAGGGGACTCATAATTCCCTTCCTTTCTCTACGTTGTTTTGCCTACTAATTTATTGATCCATTGGTAGAAATATGTTGGTCATTGTTTGGTTTTCATGGTTCTAAGTTTCTCAATATTTCTAACATTTATTTCTTAGTTGTTTTTAGTGGTATTTCTTTGTTTTCATGTGTGTTTGGTTTCTCTAACCCACTCACAAACTTCAGTCTTGTTTAGTAGGCTTATCTAAACATGCAAGTGTTTTTTTTTTTTGACCCATGTGATAAAACCAACACAACAATGTCATCAAATTTCCTCACAGTCTCCTTGAAGTATGCATTCATATTTGAATCAAGCGCTGCGAACTGTTACTCTGGTGCTGCGAACTGGTAGACAGATGGCATGAACTCACGCTGCGAACTGGATGAAGGAGAGTGTTGGAGGTTGGACTACTTGCAGACACCCTTGTGCAATTTCAAAGACACCAGCATCAAACTCAGGACAACCAGGTACTCCGTGAGAGTTTCATCTTGTTTGAAGGTCGAGAAAGGGATTTTGGTTGTTTTTCCTTTGGGTGCTACGAACTGTCACTGCCTTGCTATCAATTTGAAAAAATCACTTAAAAGATTCTTTGAATTGTTTCTACTAAACCAGACCACCTTCTGACCTCATTCAGTTTTCCTCCTGCTCAAAATTTACTTTCTCCCATCATTTTCACCTAGCGCTGCGAACTAGCTCACAAAGCCGTTGCAAACCCTCTATTCCATCATTTTTAAAACCCCGTCCTCTCCATATTTCTAAAAATGCAAACTTAACATAGTTATTATACCCCTATCCATTTTGTAGTGTGTAATTGATCATCTATGGGAGAAGACTGAAAATTGCAGGTGTGGTGATGTTGTTAACAAAGTTTTGATGTTGATAAAAACTTATTTTGCAAAGACTTAACTTTGTCTCCCTTCATTATAATTTCGAGTGGTTTTTCCTTAGCCTTTCTATTTGAAGAATGCCTTGTCTTATTCCTATATGTGTATAAACTAAGTAGTATAGAATCTCTATACATGATTATACTATTGGAAAAGTCTTGTCATCAAAACCCTAATCTTTTATATTCGATGTTTCACATCTAGCAGTCATTAAATATTACAGTAAGGTTTTGTTCAAGCAGTAGTCATGGACAATCAACAACACAAGAAGACTCCTAAGGGAGGTGAAATTGTAAGGACAGAGTGCTATGACATGTTTTCCAAGGTTTCTACCAGGGGAAGATCTAGGATTATAAAATGAAGATGTTGAACCTCCATAACCAAGCATCAGTTTTGGTCAAGTTTCCTGTGTTATGCATTTTTACAACTTTTGAGGATGTCTATGTTTTTAAACCATGATTAGCTATTTGAATGTTTTCTTCTAGTCATGTACCAATATTATGAATTTGTTACAACATTTTGGGACACTTGAGACAATTTTGGGAGGTGTTAAAACATTGGCAAGTGAAACATGCTACTACAGGAAAGTTTGCAGTGTCGATGTTGTGAACTGGTAGTTTTTGACAGTTTGCAAGCAATTAGAACACAATATAGGATTTTTTTTCTTGTAACTTTTGAATTCCCATCTGGGTTCGTCTGGAATTTTTGTGGAGGAAAAACATGGTGGTTTTGACTTGTTGACAAAAATTCATCCTGACCCACTTCGTATGTTTGGAGAAAAACTAAAAACATCTCCTACAGGAAAGTTCACAGCGCATGTTGTCATAGGCACTGTAAACACTAACAATCTGACAAATTCGAGTTATACGAGGGATGCCAACTATTATGGAAGGTTATAATGGTCTCCTAGGAGTTATTTTGACATGAGGGACATGTGTTCCATCTCCAGATAAAGTAGAATGACCTATTTCAAAATGAATTTATCACAATAGGAAAGATCTCGAAAAATAGGAATTTTTTAGGTTTTTGTTGGAATTTTTGTAACAAGACTCGTAAATAGAGGAGGATCCTATGCATATCCTTGGTTTAAACCTCTTTAGGGTGTATAGATATCATTCACTATAAATGGGAGGGATTTTGAGAAAGAAAGTGTTGGATTCATGATCTAAGAGAGGAGAGAGCTAGAGAGCAGTTTAGTTGCTCATTTGTAAGCCTGAGGGCATGTGTTGTAGGAATTTCTTCCATTAGAGATTCATGAGAGTTGTGACACCAAATTGTTTTTCTATTGTTTTCATTCTTTCTTATCATCTCGCTTGAGTAATATTTGTAGTTTTTGAAGATCAAAAGCCGCCTTTGGTTAATAGATTCATGAGATGCAAAGGATTTGTGTTAATTTCCTGTTAATTAGTGATTATTGTTCAAGCACTCTTTAATCTATCTTATAGAAAGGATCTATGTTATGTGGATATTCTTCTATTTTTTTTTACCTTCTATTCTTCTACCCATATTTGCATAAGCCTTTTGTCTGGTAGGCAGCCTGATTGCCTATGATTTGCATAATGTTATGACTCCATGCCCAATATAATGTATTTGCAAGCAGTCTGATGCCCTCCCTTTTACTCTTCTCTTGTTGATCCACCAAGTATAACCTGTTTTAATCATTTAAATCAAATGGGTACTGGGATTATCCACTAGTAGTTTGAGGGTGATTCTCAGTGCTAACATTTTTGGCACCGTTGTCGAGGATGAAGTTGAATATTTTCCCTGAGAGAATGACAATCTTAGATCTAGTCTTTGATGGTGAACAAAGGTTGCTGACACAGTACAGATTGCATCATTCACTTGGCGAATCCATGAAGGACATATCCAGTGGTGACTCCACAATTTCAGAATGTCATTGGCATTTGTTGTTGTTTTGGTTTGAAGGTTTGCACCTCTTAAATTTTCTGCAATTCCTGGCTTCCCACATCCAGTATCTCATATATCAGAATGGGGAGATTTTCTACCTGCATTCAGAGAAAGGATGGAGGATAATCCTGCAAAACATCTCTTTAAGTTTCATCAATGCATGTATCAACTATATTTTTATCATGAAAATATATTGATGAAAATGTTCATGCATTCATTATATGATGATGCACACCAATGGTATTTCTCACTACCTCATTTTAGCATTTCATCATTGAAGGAATTTCACTCATCTTTTAAGGAGCACTATACAAGGTATTTTTCAGTTGAATTTCTATTTGATAATTGCTATGAGGAGTTTGAAAAGGATAATCAACATACAATAAGTGTTTCCTCAGATTATAAGGCTGAAATATATGTTTCTGTTGAAGAAATCAAGGAAAACGCATATCTTTCCTTTCTTAATTTTCCATTGTTGAAAGTAGATTTTTTTGACTGCTCTTATGATGAAGAAAATGGTAGAAATGCAATAGATGCGTTTGTCCTTGTAACAAATGTCTATAAAAATAATTCCTTTGATGAGATTGTTGTCCCAAATGTTGACAAATATCAACCTATCCTTGATGAATACTCTGATGATGAAGAGCATATATTTACTAAATCACATACAAATCTTATTAGCAACCAACCATATATGATAGAGAAGAAGATAAGGAAGAATTGCAACAGCAGTTGGAATTCTCTTTATCACTTATTGATGAGCATAAAACTCCAACGGTCAACAAGGAAATGTCTATCATTTCTATACCTGCACTTGCAAAAGACATCAAACAACATGTGAGTAGCTTTGAAGTATATGAGGACCGTCATTTTATGAGGAAATGTCTATCATTTTTATACCTGCACTTGCAAAAGACATCAAACAACATGTGAGTAGCTTTGAAGTATATGAGGACCATCATTTTATTGATGAATCATCCTTCACAGAGGAGCAAAATGGTTTTCTTAACCAACTAGAAATGTCTTGTCATAAGTTTCATGATCTTGTGGATTTTTACATATAGTTATATTTTTCAAAGGTTTCTTATGATACAATTGTTGGTATGATTTTAGATCATAGTTGTAAGTATCCAATTCTTATTAACCTCTTGCTTCAAGCTTCATATCACTTGAAGATTATTTCAAACATTTGCATGGAAGGATTTATTTTCATTAGTTTGATACTCACCTGGCTGCATTGGAAGTATGACTTCAATTAAGAAAAGTTATTCAACTAGGTAGTTTAGAGTAGGATTATGTATATAAATAAGCTTGATATGCAAGCATTTGGTTTGTAGTGATTGTTTTTTAGTTTTCAATAAATGATCAGAGGTGCTCTCAAGGCATAGACATAGTACAGATTGTAGAGATGAAATGGAGAAGGCATTGGAACATGTTCTTGGAAACTCATGGGGAGCATGCCATCCCCTGTGGAGCCATATGTTAGAAAATAGAATTTTAGGGGTAAAAAAGAATCACTTTGGTTTTGTTTTTGAGTCACATCTTTGATCCTGACATAAATACCTTGACATGTCACCTCTCATTTGTAAAAAATGTTCTCTTTGTCATCATCCATCTGTTTAAATGTTAGTTTAAATACATTTGCATGTGCTTCCAACTCACTAGGAGAATTCAAAATGTACTCATAAGTACCTCACACATTCAATTGTTATCATTACAGTTAAAGAATCATGACAAAAGAGATTTAATTTTTTTCAACACCATATTTAACCAATTTTTGAGGGATCATGTCATCAGATTTCCTCAAAGTCTCCTCGAAGTATGCATTCATGTTTGAATCAAACATTGTGAACTGTTACTATGGCGCTGCAAACTGGTAGACAAGCATTGCGAACTGATTGAAGGAGAGTATTAGAGGTTGGACTACTTGCAGACACCCTTGTGAAATTTCAAATACACCAAATCAAACTTAGGACCACCTGGTACTCCATGAGATTTTTCATCTTGTTTGAAGGTCGAGAAAGGGATTTTGTTTGTTTTACCTTCGAGCACTGCGAACTGCCACTGCCTTGATATCAATTTGCAAAATTCACTTAAAATATGATCTGAATTGTGCCTACTAAGCCATACCACCTTCTAACCTCATTTAGTTTATCTCTTGCTCAAAATTTACTTGCTCCCATCATTTTCACCTAGCACTGCGAACTGGCCCACAGAGCGCTGCGAATAGGGCATTGCGAACCCTTTGTTCCAACATTGTTAAAACACTGTCCTATGCATCTTTCTAAAACTGCAAACTTAACATAGTTATTGTACCCCTATCCATTATGTAGTGTGCAATTGATCATCTGTGGCACTTAAAATTGCAAGCGTGGTGATGTTGTTAACAAATTTTTGACGTTGATAAAAACTTGTTTTGCAAAGACTTACCTTTATTTCCCTTCATTATAATTTTCAATGGTTTTTCCTTAGCCTTTCTATTTGAATAATTCCTTGTTTGATTCCTAGATGTGTATAAAATAAGTAGTATAGAATATCTATACAAGAGTATCCTATTGGAAAAGTCTTGTCATCAAAACCCTAATATTATATATTCCCTGTTTCACATCTAGCAATAATTAAATATTACAGTAAGGTTTTCTTCAAGCAACAATCATGGACAATCAACAGCACATGAAGACTCATAAGGGAGGTGAAATTGTAAGGACAGATCCCTATGAAAAGTTGTCCAAGGTTGCTACTAGGCTAAGCTCCAGGATTAGAAAATGAATATGTTGAACCTCCATAACCAAGCATCAATTTCGGTCAAGTTTCCTATGTTATGCATTTTTACAACTTTTGAGGATGTCTATGTTTTTAAACCATGATTAGCTATTTGAATGTTTTCTTCTAGTCATGTACCAAGATCATGAATTTGTTACAACATTTTGGGACACTTGAGACATTTTTTGGAGGTGTTAAAACATTGACAAGTGAAACAAGTTGTTACAGGAAAGTTCGTAGCGTCGATGCTATGAACTGGTAATTTCTGACAGTTTGCAAGCAATTAGCACACAACAGAGGATTGTTTTTCTTGTAACTTTTGAATTCCCATCTGGGTTCCTTTGAAATTTGTTCCAGAGGAAAAACATGGTGTGTTTTACTTGTTGAAAAAAATTCAGCCTAACCCACTTCATATGTTTGGAGAAAATCTTAAAACATCACCTACAGGAAAGTTCGCAGTGCATGGTGTCACAAGTGTCGCGAACTCTAACAGTCTGACAAATTCGAGCTATGGGAGGGCTGCCAGCTGTCAGGGAAGGCTCGAATGGTCTCCTAGGAGTTAGTTGGACATGAGGGAAATGTGTTCTATCTCTAGATAAAGTAGAATGACTTGTTTCAAAAGGCATTTATCACAGTAGGAAAGATCCCGTAAATTAGGAATTTGTTAGGTTTTTGTTGGAATCTTTTGTGACAAGTCTTGTAAATGGAGAAGGATCCTATATATCTCCTTGGTTTCTAACTTCTTAGGGTATATAGAGATCATTCAATATAAATGAAAGGGATTTTTAGAAGGAAAGGGGTTGGATTCACGATTCAAGAGAGGAGAGAGCTAGATGAGTAGTTGTGTTGCTTATTTATAAGCCTAAGGGCATGTGTTGTAGGCATCTCTGCCATTAGAGATTCATGAGAGTTGTGATACCAGATTGTTTTTCTCTTATTTCCATTCTTTCTTATCATATTGCTTGAGTAATATTTACAGATTTTGAAGATCAAAAACTTCCTTTGGTTAATGGATTCATGAGCTGCAAAGGATTTGTTGTAATTTCCCATTAATCATTGACTATTGTTCAAGCACTCTTTAATCTATCTTACATAAATGATCTTTGTTATGTGGATATTATTCTTTTTGTTTACCTTCTATTCTTCTACCAATCTTTGCATAATCCTTTTTTCTGGTAGGCAGCATGATTTCATGTGATCTACAGAATATTATGAATCCATGCCCAATAGAATGTATTTGCAAGCAGTCTGATGCCCTCCCTTTTACTCTTCTCTTGTTGATCCACCAAGTATAACTTGTTTTAATCATTTAAATCAAATGGGTAGTGGGCTTATCCTCTATCATTCTAAGGGTGATTCTTAGTGCTAACATGTAGAATAATATATTTCCATGTAATAAAGATCAATATTAATAAGGCCTAGAAATAAGGAGGAATAAGTCAAATGTAAGAAGACCTAATAGAAGCTTCCTCTTATAGAAGGATCTTCCTCTAGATTGTTCTTTTGAATAGATAGATTTAGTATAAATAGGAGTAGAGGGTATGAGAAGTTTTGTATTGAAGAATTATTATAATAGATCTTTGCTCTGCTAGAGGTTGCCCCCTCGAAGAGGCGAGTGAACCTTGTTTCCTATCAATAAAGGTATAATTATGGTGTTGTGGTTCCATATAATCTGTTGTTCCACTATTATTTCTATAGTATTTTCATATTATGTTGCTATGTTGGTGTTGTTTGATGCATTATTTCTCTTTTCTGCTAATATAATAGACCTGGTATCTAACAAGTGGTATCAGAGCACTTTCCTCGACAAAAAAATGTGGGTTAATTTTTTTCAAGGTAGAGACGTATTCTGGCATCTTAAAGAGTCAGAGATCTATTGTTATGTTCATAAACCTGTGGCCAGGGAGTAATACACGCAAGAAGTACAAGTGGTACTCAATCACACATCTGTTGGCCACCCTTGTAACCCTTGTTGGTACCCCTTCGAGTGGTAGTGAATCAGACAACACCTATATACAGATCATCCTAGATATCCTGAAGCCATCTATATAAAAACTAATTGGCCGCCAAACTGCTATAGTTCCAACAAGAACAACACTCAAGAAGATACTCTCTAATACCTGGGTAGTTAGGTAGTATGGCTAAGGTAATGGTCTAGCCTCCTTAGTTGGTTCCTTGAGATATTGGGTCGAGTACTACTGTTGGACCTCGCATGTATAGTAAAGTGATATAACATAGGGAAAAACCTTGTCTGTAGAAACCCTGAATACCCTACCCCTTAGGACAGAAAATAAAAATAAAAAATAGAGCATACAAGATCTATTGCCGTGCAACTATGCCTTCTGCATTCTTGTTGTGAAATTACTACTCATTTCTTCATGTTAATCATTTGGGAATTTCGTCACTGCAGTATTATTCAGGCCAGAGCATAACTCCATGGGAGTAAGACAAAAAGAATATAGTGGTCCTGTTGGCACACTTATTTGGGACCTATCCCATTGGATTCCCCTTTTCTCCCTGATCGTATTCTTACCTTTCATTTTTGATCCTTTTTTTTTAGTGGACCCGACCCTTTCCCAATTTCCCTATTTTGTCACCTATTAAATTATATTTCCCTTCTCACCCTAATAATCATGGTACCTATCACTTATAAGTCCTTTTATCTGGTCCCACCCACCCCTTTTCTCTTACCCACACTCCCCCTCTCCAAATGGCCACCACTCGCAACCAAGACCTGCAAGCTTCCAGCAATCAAGCCCATGAATCCATCCACCATGTGACATCAAAGATTGGCTCTACCAATTCTTTCCTTGCACAATTAAAGACCCAATTCCAACACAAATTTGTCACCATGGAGGCCAAATTCATGAACCAATTTAATACCCTCGAGTCTGTTGTCGACGAGTTGTTGAAATGCACTCCAGGTCCTTCCTCCTTGGACCAACCAGATGCTGTTGATTCCTCTCATTCTCTGCATTTTCAATCCAACGCCTTTCATCGTGACCCTCATCGTCCCCATGTTGAGGTCAATAAATTTTATGGCTCCTATCCCATGGGTTGGGTCACTCAAATGGAGCATAATTTTTCTCTGCATGGTATTATTGATGAGTTGGACAAACTTCGTTATGTTGTCATCTATCTAGATCCTGAATGATGGAAATGGTGTAAAAATTCACGTTAGGGGCATATTGCAAGGACCTTATTTGTTGTAGAGCTCTATGATCGCTTTGACACTAATACCCATTTTCTTGGTTGTTTGACCAAGTTGAAACAGTCAGGCACAGTGGAAGACTTTATAACTCCTTTTGATATTTTGGCCTTTCGAACTAAGGACATGTTAGATGCGTTCTTCTGTGAATGATTTATTAAAGGCCTAAAGGATGAAATTCGATCCCAAGTTCTAATGGCCCACCCCCAAACTTGGTTGGAAGGTACTAAACGTGCTAAAGAGGCCCCACAAGTTTTTTTTT
>JASDQU010242293.1:29937-41440 GCA_032191745.1 Picea mariana
GGGCCAACATGTGGTCCCACTGCATCAGTCGCGACTCTCGTCGCCCCATGGGATATAGCAGGATCCTCGGGTGCAATAGAGGCACCCTCTCTAAAAACCAGGCCACTAGAATGGACCCGAAAGCAAAGTCACTAGAGTCATATCACCGACACCGGTTCATCTATCCCATCATCTTGGTGTGCATAAGCACACCCCATGCAAATAGGTCCCCATCCAGGGCCTTCTCCACAACCCTCAACTGACCACCAATGATCTGATGAGTACCCAAGGATCTATAGATCCTGACCACCATTGCCATAGTACACATAGTAAGGAGGCCATCAATGGCCTCAATGTGGATGACTAAACGCGTCATATGGTTCGGCCCAGTACAATGGTGAGCCGCCATGGTCTCCACTCGATCCTCCCCAGGAAGATGGGGCTCAACAAGAAGGTCCATCCCACAAAATGGGAGCCCCTTCAAGAAATACACATCCTCTATCACAGAGAATGTCAACTGCTCCTCCCTAACTATGAAGCACTGCAGATCAGTGCTCCACATCCCAATCAAATACTGCAGCAGGAACTCCTTTGATTGTATCAGGGGGCAGTCTAAGAACTTGAGCAACCCACAAGCTTCCAAGTGTCTCCACACGCCCAAATGCTCCCTCACCGCCTCCCATAACCGGTCCCAGTCATGCTCTCTCCAATGGATGGTCATGTTACTGTATACTCTATTGATTACCTTCATCCACACATAAACATTTGATCAGCCTCATCATCTAGCAAAAAGCATAAAAATATCAAAAATTACAAACCATTAGCCTTGCCAATAGTGCACGGATTCCACCCAGACAGGTGTGCACTAATGAGCATTTGTCTGAGAAATAACCGCACATGAGTGAACAACTGTCAGTTAGACAAGTGTGCATCTCATGCACACCTATTTTCCCAACCCTGTCTCCCACATGCGCGACTATTCCTAGCACAACCACACATTATGTGCGGGAAATAGAGTTATACCCACACACATATGCTCGAGTATTCCTCCTTTTCCTGCGTAGTGGTGGGCCCCTACCCTTAAAACCCTTGTACGACCCTCTGTATAGCTCCTACCTACAAACTAGGAAATTCACCAAATGTGGGATGTTAGGACCACTAACCTGTCTCTCCCCATTCCCAAATAGATAACATCACACTCCTGCAATCTCGAAATCTCCTCACAACTATCTTGTCAACTCAACAACAACGACATGTACAAATGAGGTGGAATTGTGGGCCCACCAACCATATATATCCCCTTATTCCCAACTTCCACACTCTATTACAGGAGCCCAAAGCCTTTGTTTTACAATCTGTTCTCAGCCACGTGATCTTGACCTCACCATCTACACATTCATATTCCCTGGGTCATCATCTGCACTTGGCCCTAGAGGAGAATTTTTCTCACGTCACGTTCAGGTACACATGCTTACTTTCAATTTTATCAAATAGTTGTTATATGATCTTTCTCATAAGAGATTGTTCACGTCAAGTATTTGGTTTTCATGTGTGTAGATACTTGTTCCACAAGCTTACATTCACTTCAGGTATATGTTCAACACTGGCATGCAATTATTCCCTCTGTAAATCAATTTCATATCCCAGTCAAACCCTCTGACATTTACCTTTAGGGTCCCTACATTAGACTCTGCAGTATCTTCACCTCTACCACATTTGGGTATTTTCATCTGATAGCACTCTCCTCCACATGAGTTGTCCCATTCATAGTTCCCCCTGGCAACTTGATACTCATGCTGATTTTCACCCCCTAGGGATGGGAGTCTTAATAGTCTTATGCACTTTCGAGAATGAACCCCATAATTCTTCTCATCATATTGCTAACCTTCCCAATGGACTCCTAGGTCATATCATCTCGGTTCTATTGACTGCATCTTCGCAATTTCATTAGCCATCCATCTCATCCACCATCATTTTTTCCATCTGCAGATTGTCCTCCATCCATATACCTAATACATTAACCCACCCATGGGGACCCCACCCTCCACTAGTTCTCTTTCACAAACTTGCGCCCTCAGAGGGCAAGCCATATTTCACTAGGGCACCCGTTTTTGTATCTTTATACTCAACTGAAATTATTCTTTATTTCTTTGGTAATTGTAAAAAGCCTTTGTTTTCAACATCTACATAGCTTTTTCATCGTCATCCTTGATGGCCTTCTTTTCATGGAAAATCAATCCATGTCACTCTTGGTTGGGGCATCCACTCTCTTTTCATTCCAACATCGCTCATGAAACTTGACTATCCCAAATCCATATACCCATGATCTATGAGTTTGTCCACTCTGTTATCCTTTGGCATAGTTTAACCACATATCTAGTTGTCCCTCTGACGCTAGATATAGTTTTACAATTGCTACCAATCATCCTTCAACACCCCAACCAAGGGAAGTCTTGAGTCCCCCAACATATTGACTTCATTCATGTTACCCGCCAGTACTTGATACCATATATTACCCAGTGGATTTCACAAATCCCCTTACTTCTTGGAGTCACGTCTCCCTTCTTATCGACATCAACACAGTTTCCAAAAGGGCGACAATATCTTGACTCTCGTTACCTTTTCAATGAGGATTCTTGGATGACACAGAGAGAATCATCACTACTCTCTGATTTTTTTGACCCCCATAACACTCGACTTCAACAAACTCTCATGTTATGATTGGTCTTACTATGTGACTATTGAAGTTGTTTCATACAAGTCGAAGACCTCTGAATCTTTTAGGCCATCAATGCTTATGAGTCATCGACAATTCTTATTGTCCTCCTTGCTTCAAAGTTTGTTCACCATTCATAACTTTCATCTATTGTTATCAACCACCCACGAGGGAGTTGCAGTTATCTACATCAGCATTCATCATTAGTTACAACCTCACATTTTGGTTTCAAGACATGAGCATGGGGCATGCCCGCCTCGTTTGTACACAAATTGTCTTTTCTCTCCCTAGAGAAAGGTTTGGGTCCCACATTTTTCCCTCTCCCTCAAACAGATCACTCTTGCAGTTCCTCTATTCATTCTTCCTTACAATGGCACTCTCATCAAAAGAAACATTGATGTATTTCGGCTATACGTATGCTTGTAACCTCACAAATTAGGAGGCATATGTTATCACTGAAAAATATTCCGCAACATTGTACACAATGGTTGAAGAAACACATCAATGCCAACAAAAATTAGTCCACCTATAGCACCAAAGTCCATCAAAAGGAAAAAATTATACAATTGGGTCAAAAATCAAAGTGCGCAAATTCACCAAAGGAAGCGTGCACACAGTACGCAGTATGCGTGGACCAACACAACCCTCAATGCACACTATGCACAAAATGTGTGACTGTCTACGAGAAAATCCGCACACTTATATGAACGACAAATTTATGGATCTTGTTTTCCCCTCAACCACTTCTAGTCTGACCCCCAACACGATTTGACACTCATATCTGAGCAAAATCTAGCTTGGAGGCTGGTCAAGGGCTATAGGGTGCCCTAAAGGGCCCCTTGTTCATAATATGAACCAATTACATTTTTCCATGAATGGATGTTATAAATAAGAGCCATAGGTTTGCTAAGAAACCAAGGTATTCAAGGTATTGTTATGCTACAAGAATTCTTCCTTGATAATCCTCTTTTCTCTTTGAATCCTTCAAGAACCATTGTAACAGGCCATTCCAGTCACCTCTTGAGGGAATAGGCATTGTTTTTTTCACCATTTGTCATTTCTTCCATTGTAAGGAGAGAAGAGCTCTCAATTAGAGAACTCAAGAGCCCTCCCAAGAAGGAAGAGGGGACTCATAAGTCCCTTCCTTTCTCTACGGTGTTTTGCCTACTAATCTATTGATCCATTGGTAGAAATATGTTGGTCATTGTTTGGTTTTCATGGTTCTAAGTTTCTCAATATTTCTAACATTTATTTCTTAGTTGTTTTTAATGGTATTTCTTTGTTTTCATGTGTGTGTGGTTTCTCTAACCCACTCATAAACTTCAGTTTGTTTAGTAGGCTTATCTAAACATGCAAGTGTTTGTTTTTTTTTGACCCAAGTGATAAAACCAACACAACAATGTCATCAAATTTCCTCACAGTCTCCTAGAAGTATGCATTCATTTTTGAATCAAGCACTGCGAACTGTTACTCTGGCGCTGCGAACTGGTAGACAGACGACATTAACTCACGCTGCGAACTTGATGAAGGAGAGTGCTGGAGGTTGGACTACTTGCAGACACCCTTGTGCAATTTCAAAGACACTAGCATCAAACTCAGGACAACCAGGTACTCCGTGAGAGTTTCATCTTGTTTGAAGGTCGAGAAAGGGATTTTGGTTGTTTTTCCTTTGGGCGCTATGAACTGTCACTGCCTTGCTATCATTTTGAAAAATTCACTTAAAAGATGCTTTGAATTGTTCCTACTAAACCAGACCACCTTCTGACCTCATTCAGTTTTCCTCCTGCTCAAAATTTACTTTCTCCCATCATTTTCACCTAGCGCTGCGAATTGGCTCACAAAGCCACTGCAAACCCTCTATTCCATCATTTTTAAAACCCCGTCCTCTCCATATTTCTAAAACTGCAAACTTAACATAGTTATTATACCCCTATCCATTTTGTAGTGTGTAATTGATCATATGTGGGAGAAGACTGAAAATTGCAGGTGTGGTGATGTTGTTAACAAAGTTTTGATGTTGATAAAAACTTATTTTGCAAAGACTTACCTTTGTCTCCCTTCATTATAATTTCGAGTGGTTTTTCCTTAGCCTTTCTATTTGAAGAATGCCTTGTCTCATTCCTATATGTGTATAAACTAAGTAGTATAGAATCTCTATACATGATTATACTATTGGAAAAGTCTTGTCATCAAAACCCTAATCTTTTATATTCAATGTTTCACATCTAGCGGTCATTAAATATTACAGTAAGGTTTTCTTCAAGCAATAGCCATGGACAATCAACAACACAAGAAGACTCCTAAGGGAGGTGAAATTGTAAGGAAAGAGTTCTATGACATGTTGTCCAAGGTTTCTACCAAGTAAAGATCTAGGATTATAAAATGAAGATGTTGAACCTCCATAACCAAGCATCAGTTTTGGTCAAGTTTCCTGTGTTATGCGTTTTTACAACTTTTGAGGATGTCTATCTTTTTAAACCATGATTAGCTATTTGAATGTTTTCTTCTAGTCATGTACCAATATTATGAATTTGTTAGCACATTTTGGGACACTTGAGACAATTTTGGGAGGTGTTAAAACATTGGCAAGTGAAACAGGCTGCTACAGGAAAGTTTGCAGTCCCGATGTTGTGAACTGGTAGTTTTTGACAGTTTGCAAGCAATTAGAACACAATAGAGGATTTTTTTTCTTGTAACTTTTGAATTCCCATCTGAGTTCATCTAGAATTTGGTGTGGAGGAAAAACATGGTGTTTTTGACTTGTTGACAAAAATTCATCCTGACCCACTTCGTATGTTTGGAGAAAAACTAAAAACATCACCTATAGGAAAGTTCGCAGTGCATGTTGTCACAGACGCTGCAAACTCTAACAATTTGACAAATTCGAGTTATACAAGGGATGCCAGCTATCATGGAAGGTTATAATGGTCTCCTAGGAGTTATTTTGACATGAGGGACATGTGTCCCATCTCTAGATAAAGTAGAATGACCTATTTCAAAATGAATTTATCATAATAGGAAAGATCTCGAAAAATAGGAATTTTTTAGGTTTTTGTTGGAATTTTTGTAATAAGACTCGTAAATGGAGGAGGATCCTATGAATATCCTTAGTTTCAACCTCCTTAGGGTGTATAGATATCATTCACTATAAATGGGAGGGATTTTGAGAAGGAAAGTGTTGGATTCATGATCTAAGAGAGGAGAGAGCTAGAGAGTAGTTGAGTTGCTCATTTGTAAGCCTGAGGGCATGTGTTGTAGGAATTTCTTCCATTAGAGATTCATGAGAGCTGTGACACCAAATTTTTTTTCTCTTGTTTCCATTTTTTCTTATCATCTTGCTTAAGTAATATTTATATATTTTGAAGATCAAAAGATGCCTTTGGTTAATGGATTCATGAGCTGCAAAGGATTTGTGTTAATTTCCTGTTAATCAGTGATTATTGTTCAAGCACTCTTTAATCTATCTTATAGAAAGGATCTATGTTATGTGGATATTCTTCTATTTTTTTTTTACCTTCTATTCTTCTACCCATATTTGCATAAGCCTTTTGTCTGGTAGGCAACCTGATTGCCTATGATTTGCATAATGTTATGACTCCATGCCCAATATAATGTATTTGCAAGCAGTCTGATGCCCTCCCTTTTACTCTTCTCTTGTTGATCCACCAAGTATAACCTGTTTTAATCATTTAAATCAAATGGGTATTGGGATTATCCACTAGTAGTTTGAGGGTGATTCTCAGTGCTAACATTTTTGGTGCCGTTGTCGAGGATGAAGTTGAATATTTTCCCTGAGAGAACGACAATCTTAGATCTAGTCTTTGATGGTGAACAAAGGTTGCTGACACAGTACATATTTCATCATTCACTTGGAAAATCCATGAAGGACATATCCAGTGGCGACTCCACAATTTCAGAATGTCATTGGCATTCGTTGTTGTTTTGGTTTGAAGGTTTTCACCTCTTAAATTTTCTACAATTCCTTGTTTCCCACATCCAATATCTCATATATCAGAATGGGGAGATTTTCTACTTGTATTCAGAGAAAGGATGGAGGATAATCCCACGCAACATCTCTTTAAGTTTCATCAATGCATGTATCAACTGCATTTTTATCATGACAATATATTGATGAAAATGTTCATGCATTCATTATATGATGATGCATGCCAACAATATTTCTCACTACCTCATTTTAGCATTTCATCATTGAAGGAATTTCACTCATCTTTTAAGGAGCACTATACAAGGTATTTTTCAGCTGAATTTCTATTTGATAATTGTTGTGAGGAGTTTGAAAAGGATATTCAACATACAGTAAGTGTTTCCTCAGATTATAAGGCTGAAATATATGTTTTTGTTGAAGAAATCAAGGAAAACACATATCTTTCCTTTCTTAATATTCCATTGTTGAAAGTAGATTTTTTTTACTGCTCTTATGATGAAGAAAATGATAGAAATGCAATAGATGTGTTTGTCCTTGTAACAAATGTCTATAAAAATAATTCCTTTGATGAGATTATTGTCCCAAATGTTGACAAATATCAACCTATCCTTGATGAATACTCTGATGATGAAGAACATATATTTACTAAATCACATACAAATCTTATTAGCAACGAACCATATATGATAGAGAAGAATATAAGGAAGAATTGCAACAGTAGTTGGAATTCTCTTTATCACTTATTGATGAGCATAAAACTCCAAGGATCAACGAGGAAATGTCTATCATTTCTATACCTTCACTTGCAAAAGACATCAAACAACATGTGAGTAGCTTTGAAGTATATGAGGACCATCATTTTATTGATGAATCATCCTTCACAGAGGAGCAAAATAGTTTTCTTAACCAACTAGAAATGTCTTGTCATAAGTTTCATGATCCTGTGGATTTTTACATAGAGTTATATTTTTCAAAGGTTTCTTATGATACAGTTGTTGGTATGATTTTAGATCATAGTTGTAAGTATCCATTTCTTATTAACCTCTTGCTTCAAGCTTCATATCACTTGAATATTATTTCAAACATTTGCATGGAAGGAGTTATTTTCATTAGTTTGATACTCACCTGGTTGCATTGGAAGTATGACTTCAATTAAGCAAAGTTATTCAACTAGGTAGTTTAGAGTAGGATCATGTATATAAATAAGCTTGATATGCAAGCATTTGGTTTGTAGTGAGTGTTTTTTAGTTTTCAATAAATGATCAGAGGTGCTCTCAAGGCATAGACATAGTACAGATTGTAGAGATGGAATGGAGAAGGCATTGGAACTGCATGTTCTTGGAAACTCACGGGGAGCATGCCATCCCCTGTGGAGCCATATGTTAGAAAATAGAATTTTAGGGGTAAAAAAGAATCACTTTGGTTTTGTTTTTGAGTCACATCTTTGATCTTTACATAAATACCTTGACATGTCACCTCTCATTTGTAAAAAATGTTCTCTTTGTCATCATCCATCTATTTAAATGTTAGTTTAAATACATTTGCATGTGCTTCCAACTCACTAGGAGAGTTCAAAATGTACTCATAAGTACCTCACACATTCAATTGTTATCATTACAGTTAAAGAATCATGACAAAAGAGATTTAATTTTTTTCAACACCATATTTAACCAATTTTTGAGGGATCATGTCATCATATTTCCTCAAAGTCTCCTCGAAGTATGCATTCATGTTTGAATCAGACATTGTGAATTGTTACTATGGCGCAAAAACTAGAAGACAAGCGTTGTGAACTGGTTGAAGGAGAGTATTAGAGGTTGGACTACTTGCAAACACCCTTGTGAAATTTCAAATACACCAAATCAAACTCAGGACCACCTGGTACTCCATGAGATTTTTCATCTTGTTTGAAGGTCGAGAAAGGGATTTTGTTTATTTTACCTTCGAGCACTGTGAACTGTCACTGCCTTGATATCAATTTGCAAAATTCACTTAAAATATGATCTGAACTATGCCTACTAAGCCATACCACCTTCTGACCTCATTTAGTTTATCTCTTGCTCAAAATTTACTTGCTCCCATCATTTTCACCTAGCACTGCGAACTGGCCCACAGAGCGCTGCGAATAGGGCATTGCGAACCCTTTGTTCCAACATTGTTAAAACACTGTCCTATGCATCTTTCTAAAACTGCAAACTTAACATAGTTATTGTACCTCTATCCATTATGTAGTGTGTAATTGATCATCTATGGCACTTAAAATTGCAGGGGTGGTGATGCTGTTAACAAAGTTTTGATGCTGATAAAAACTTGTTTTGCAAAGACTTACCTTTGTTTCCCTTCATTATATTTTTCAATGGTTTTTCCTTAGCCTTTCTATTTGAAGAATTCCTTGTTTGATTCCTAGATGTGTATAAGATAAGTAGTATAGAAGATCTATACAAGATTATCCTATTGGAAAAGTCTTGTCATCAAAACCTTAATATTATATATTCCCTGTTTCACATCTAGCAATAATTAAATATTACAGTAAGGTTTTCTTCAAGCAACAATCATGGACAATCAACAGCACATGAAGACTCATAAGGGAGGTGAAATTGTAAGGACAGATCCCTATGAAAATTTGTCCAAGGTTGCTACCAGGCTAAGCTCCAGGATTAGAAAATGAATATGTTGAACCTCCATAACCAAACATCAATTTCGGTCAAGTTTCCTCTGTTATGCATTTTTACAACTTTTGAAGATGTCTGTGTTTTTAAACCATGATTAGCTATTTGAATGTTTTCTTCTAGTCATGTACCAAGATCATGAAGTTGTTACAACATTTTGGGACACTTGAGACATTTTTTGGAGGTGTTAAAACATTGACAAGTGAAACAAGTTGTTACAGGAAAGTTCACAGCGTCGATGCTATGAACTGGTAATTTCTGACAGTTTGTAAGCAATTAGCACACACCAGAGGATTGTTTTTCTTGTAACGTTTGAATTCCCATCTGGGTTCCTTTGAAATTTGTTCCAGAGGACAAACATGGTGTGTTTTACTTGTTGAAAAAAATTCAGCCTAACCCACTTCATATGTTTGGAGAAAATCATAAAACATCACCTACAAGAAAGTTCGCAGTGCATGGTGTCACAAGTGTCGCGAACTCTAATAGTCTGAAAAATTCGAGCTATGGGAGGGCTTCCAGCTGTCAGGGAAGGTTCGAATGGTCTCCTAGGAGTTATTTGGACATGAGGGAAATGTGTTCTATCTCCAGATAAAGTAGAATGACCTGTTTCAAAAGGCATTTATCACAGTAGGAAAGATCCCGAAAATTAGGAATTTGTTAGGTTTTTGTTGGAATCTTTTGTGACAAGACTTGTAAATGGAGAAGGATCCTATGTATCTCCTTGGTTTCTAACTCCTTAGGGTATATAGAGATCATTCAATATAAGTAAAAGGGATTTTTAGAAGGAAAGGGGTTGGATTCACGATCCAAGAGAGGAGAGAGCTAGATGAGTAGTTGTGTTGCTCATTTGTAAGCTTGAGGGCATGTGTTGTAGGAATTTCTGCCATTAGAGATTCATGAGAGTTGTGATACCAGATTGTTTTTCTCTTATTTCCATTCTTTCTTATCATATTGCTTGAGTAATATTTACAGATTTTGAAGATCAAAAACTTCCTTTGGTTAATGGATTCATGAGCTGCAAAGGATTTGTTGTAATTTCCCGTTAATCATTGATTATTGTTCAAGCACTCTTTAATCTATCTTACATAAATGATCTTTGTTATGTGGATATTATTCTTTTTGTTTGCCTTCTATTCTTCTACCAATATTTGCATAATCCTTTTTTCTGGTAGGCAGCATAATTTCATGTGATCTACAGAATGTTATGAATCCATGCCCAATAGAATGTATTTGCAAGCAGTCTGATGCCCTCCCTTTTACTCTTCTCTTGTTGATCCACCAAGTACAACTTTTTTTAATATTTAAATCAAATGGGTAGCGGGCTTATCCTCTAGCATTTTGAGGGTTATTCTCAGTGCTAACATGTAGAATAATATATTTCCATGTAATAAAGATCAATATTAATAAGGCCTAGAAATAAGGAGGAATAAGTCAAATGTAAGAAGACCTAATAGAAGCTTCCTCTTATAGAAGGATCTTCCTCTAGATTGTTCTTTTGGATAGATAGATTTAATATAAATAGGAGTAGAGGGTATGATAAGTTTTGTATTGAAGAATTATTATAATAGATCTTTGCTCTGCTAGAGGTTGCCCCCTCGAAGAGGCAAGTGAACCTTGTTTCCTATCGATAAAGGTATAATTATGGTGTTGTGGTTCGATATAATTTGTTGTTCTGCTATTATTTCTATAGTATTTTCATATTATGTTGCTATCTTCGTGTTGTTTGATGCATTATTTCTTTTTCTTCTAATATAATAGACCTGGTATCTTATAAGTGGTATCAGAGCACTTTCCTCGACAAAAAAATGTGGGTTAATTTTTTTCAAGGCAGAGACGTATTCTAGCATCTTAAGGAGTCAGAGATCTATTGTTACATGCATAAACCTATGGTCATGGAGTAATACACGCAAGAAATACAAGTGGTACTCAATCACACATCTGTTGGCCACCCTTGTAACCCTTGTTGGTACCCCTTCGAGTGGTAGTGCATCAGACAACCCCTGTATACAAATCATCCTAGATATCCTGAATCCATCTATATAAAAACTAATTGGATGCCAAACTACTATAGTTCCACCAAGAACAACACTCAAGAAGATACTCTCTAATACCTAGGTAGTCGGGTAGTATGGCTAAGGTAATGGTCTAGCCTCCTTAGTTGGTTCCTTGAGATATTGGGTCGAGTACTACTGT